>DF240267.1:0-110000 GCA_000507305.1 Breviolum minutum Mf 1.05b.01
CTGTTGGGTGGTGGCTGGAAAGCCATGTGTTTTGTTTCTGTTGGGTGGTGCCTGGAATGCCATATGGTCTGAAGAATTTTGTCTTGTTTGTTGCTTTTTGGCTCAGCAAAACACAGCCAGAAAGCCATAGTCGAACCTCGTACCATGTCTGACTGGTCGACCTGGGGTCGTTGGACCGAAGAGGAGTGGGAAGAGTGGAGAAAGAATGAGGCTACCAGCTCGAACCACTGGGTAGGCAGAGCAGCTGAGGAAGCAGAGAAGGAGAAGGCTGCTGAAAGAAAGAAGGCAGCTCTAGCTGAAGAAGAAAGGAAGAAAGCAGAAGCAGACAAGGAGAAGGCTGCTGCAGAGGAGAAAAGGAAGGCAGCTGAAGAAGAAAGGAAGAAAGCAGAAGCAGACAAGGAGAAGGCTGCTGAGGAGGAAAGAAAGAAGGCAGCTCTAGCTGAAGAAGAAAGGAAGAAAGCAGAAGCAGACAAAGAGAAGGCTGCTGAGAAGCAGAAAGCAGAAGCAGAGAAGAAGAAGGCAGCTGAGGAGGAGAGGAGGAAAGCAGAAGCAGAGAAGGAGAAGGCAGCTGAGGAGGAGAGGAGGAAGGCAGCTCTAGCTGAAGAAGAAAGGAAGAAAGCAGAAGCAAGCAAGGAGAAGGCTGCTGAAGAAGCGAGGAGGAAGGCAGCTGAGGTCGAGGAAAGACTGAAGCTGCATGATGAGGCTGCAAGAAAGAAGTACCAAGAAGACCTCAAGATCAAGGCGTTTCTTGAGGAGGAGACAAAGAAGATAGCTGCAGAGGAAAGGAGGAAAGTAGAAGCAGAACTGAAGAGGGCAGCTGAGGAGGAGCAGCAGAAGGCAGCAGCAGCTGAAGCAGAGAGGCAGAAAGCAGAAGCAAGCAGGGCTGCTGAGGAGAGGCCTGAGGAGAAAGGAGGAGAGAAAGGAAAAGGAAAGGGAGGAGGAGGAGATGGCTGGAAAAGGCCATACAATGCCAGCCAAGGAGGCCTCCAGGCTTCAAACTTCAGAGACAAAATGCGCAAATTACAGTATGAACATGCTCCAGAGATGAAGCTAGGAGAATTCCAACAGCTTCTGGTGGGAGTGGCCTTGGAGGATAGCATGTTGAGAGCAGCTGAGGACTTTTTTTTGAAATTGTCTTGTTCTGTGATGGCTGGAAAGCCATGTGTTTTGTGACTGTCTGTTAGGTGGTGGCTGGAAAGCCATGTGTTGTGAAACTGTTTTGGGATGGCTGGACAGCCATGTGTTTTGTGAAAGTCTGTTAGGTGGTGGCTGGAAAGCCATGTGTTGTGAAACTGTTTTGGGATGGCTGGATAGCCATGTCAGCTTGATGGCTAGATTGCCATAATCAGTTTCAATCTGTTTTTTTTTCTGCAGGACGAGAGCGCAAGGGCGACACTGAGAAGAACCTACCACAGCTGGTCGCAGAGGAGGCAGGGGGCTGGACAGCCTTGGTCTTGGGATGAATATATGCCTTCTGGCTAAAGTGAAAGAGCTGGAAGATAAGGAGGACAGCGATGAGGATGAAGATGATGTCCCGTTCCCAGGAGGTGCCAGCAGCAAAGAGACCAAGGAGGACCAGGACACCCAGATAGATGCGCCCACCTACAGAGATGGTATGCTGAAGCAGGAATTCTGGCAGGATCACTGGAATGTGTTCCGCCAGTGTCAAAACTGCCAGGAGTTCAAGTACGTGAACAGACAGCATACCATGCGTGCTGTTGGCTGCAGGAACTGCATGGGAGAAGGATGCCAGGCGTCGAAGCCTTCCAGGAAAGTGAACTTGCTGAGGCAGCTCAAAAAGGTGCATGGAGAAGAGATCTACAAGGAGTACTTGGTGGAGTAGATGGTGGCTGGAATTGCTGGCTGGAAAGCCAAAGGCCTCTAAGCAGGCATGGAACTCTTCCAACTGAAAGGAAAAAAAGGAATGTGAAAATGGGAGCTGGCTTTTTTTTCATGTTTGATGGCTGGAGAGCCATATTGACCTGTTTTTTTGTGTGATGGCTGGAGAGCCATTTGTTTTGTTTGTGTAGGGTGGTGGCTGGAAAGCCATGTGTTTTGTTTTTGTTGGGTGGTGGCTGGAAAGCCATGTGTTTTTTTTTGGAGGAAGGAGCAGGCTCCCCAAGATCTATGGGAGCCCCATCCCTGATGTCTTTTTTTTTGGGGGGGACACCCAAGATAGTGGGAAATCTGGACATTTTTTTGGGGGAAGGACCACCAAGACAGTGGGAAAACCTGGGATCTCTTGAGAATTGTTTTTGGGGAAGGACCACCAAGATAGTGGGAAAACCTGGGATCTCTTGAGATTTTTTTGGGGGAAGGGTCCCCAAGATAGTGGGAAAAAGTAGGATCTCTGGAGAAATTTTGTTGGGGAAGGACCACCAAGATAGTGGGAAAAAGTAGGATCTCTGGAGAATTTTTTTGGGGGAAGGGCCCCCAAGATAGTGGGAAAAAATGGTGGCTGGACAGCCGCAAAAAACATTGGAGACTCTTGTGTGGTGGCTGGACAGCCATAAAAAAAGTTCAACATGTGATGGCTGGACAGCCAAAAAAAATGGAAAACCACAAAATTCAAAAGCTGGTGGCTGGACAGCCAAAAAGGACAAAAAAAACACATGTTATCACATGATAACATGTGAAAGGCATGATAAGGCATGATAAGACATGATAAGACATGATAAGACATGATAACTTGTGAAAACACATGCTATCACATGATAACATGTGAAAAAATGGTTTTTTGGTGGAAAAACATTTTTTTCTGCACAGCATTCTGGCTTCAGCTGTGCAATCTCCCCCCCCTTTCGAACCACCTGGCTGGAGAGCCATGAAGAAGCCTTCTGGAAAGGTGGTGAAAGCTAAGGTGATGAAGGTCACACCAAAAGTGATGAAGGCATCACCAAAGGTGATGAAGGCAGCCAAGAAACCTGCTGTGTCTGCCATGTCGAAGCCAGCTGCAAAGGACAGAGAGAAGGCACCCCTGCCAGAGAAGGAGAAGGCTGCTGAAGAGGGTGAAGAAGGTGAAGAGGAAGAAGGTGAAGAGGACTGTGTGGTAGACCCCAAGCTGACAGCCAAGAATGTGAAGACTCACCAACAGCTGTTGTCTTCCAAGCTCTGCTCTGCAGCAGAGATTGACAAGGCAATTGGCAAGCTCCCACAGAAAGAGCAGCAGATTCTGTGGAAGAAGTTTGAGAAGGAAAGGCTGCTGGCTGGAGAAGATGGCAAGTACAAGGACAACACCAAAGGGCTTGGCAGCCAACAGAAGAAGCACAAGCTCCTCAGGTCCTTTGTCATGGATGGTGGCATGCTTGGGAAAAACTACAAGACAGCCATGCTCACCTTTGAGAAGACAGAAGAGAAGGGTGGGGAGACAAAGTTCAACACTTGGAAGCAGCAAGTGGACAAGTATGGCAAGGCAGAAGCACTGGCAAGGTTGAAAGCTGGCACAATGAAGTTTAGGAAGTCCCCTACAGACAGTAGGTTCCTGGAGTTTGCAGACCAGACTGAATACTACAAGTGGAGCACCTCCAAGAAGCAGCAGGTTGCCTACAGCACTGACAAGCACAAGGCAGAGAAGGATGACTGGCTCAGCATGGAGAACCTGGCTTTGGATGATGTTGGGGAAAGCAGTTTTGGCCTCACTCCTAGCACACTGGAGGACATGCAGGTGGAGCCTGAACTCAAAGAGTTTTTGGGCCAGCAGCTGTCTGCCAAGGGCGATGAGGATAAGAAGGAGAAGAAAGAAAAAAAAGGAGAAAACCAACAAGTGGGAAGAGATGAGCACTGTCACCTCCAGTGACACCAAGGACTCTTTGATGAAGAAGCTGTTGGCCTTCAAGGCAGAACTCTGCAAAGATGAGGCTGTGCTGCAGGAGGCAAAGCTAGAGATGAAAGGCAAGGCTGACAAGAAGGATGAGCTCAAGATGTTGACCTCTACTCTACAAGCCTTGCAAACCTGCCAGAAGCAAGTTGAAAAGGCCACTGCTGGAGGCTGCAAGAAGGAGCTAAGCAAACAAGCATTGATTGCATGCTTTGCTGCCTTGGGGAAGGTCAAGAAGTGCAAGAAGATTCTGCCTGGCAAGTCGAAGAAAACAAAGAAAAGACAGATGTCTGAGGAAGAAGCAAGCCAGGAAGAAGAAGACTAGATCCTGGTGCAAGAGCTGGGGTTAGATTTTGGCTGGCTGGTCAAAGCCAAAGGCCTCTAAGCAGGCATTTTCCCAAAACTTCAGCCATGACTTCTTGGAGCAAAAAAACAAGCTGAATGTCTGGAAGTGGTGGCTGGAAGCCATGTGTTTTGTTTCTGTTGGGTGGTGGCTGGAAAGCCATGTGTTTTGTTTCTGTTGGGTGGTGGCTGGAAAGCCATGTGTTTTTGGTGGTGGCTGGAAGGCCCTTGGTTTTGTTACTGTCTGTTGGGTGGTGGCTGGAAAGCCAGGTGTTTTGAGACTGTCTGTTGGGTGGTGGCTGGAAAGCCGTGTGTTTTTGGTGGTGGCTGGAAAGCCATGTGTTTTGTTACTGTCTGTTGGGTGGTGGCTGGAAAGCCAGGTGTTTTGTTTCTGTCTTTTGGCTTGGCTGGATAGCCATGCATGGCTGGAAATGTACAACCACTGCCCCTATAGCCATGTGAAGTTCAAGACTGGCTAGGGATGAAAAGGAAACATGTGGTGGAACCTGAAGATGAGATGCAGCTCCAGTCTCCTCTGGCAATCTTGCTTTTGCATAAGTTTGCATGGGGGAGGCTTGCAGCCTCAGAAGTTCAACAATATGCTGACACAGCAGTGAAGTCAGGGGCTACAGGAGCAGACCTCCTCACCCTGCAGAAGTTGGGTGGCCATGGGTCCAGCAAAAACAATTGCCACAGAGACCTGGTAAGGGCCTTTTTCAAAAATATGGTGGCACCACAGCCAGTGGAGATAGAAACCTTGGTGAAAGTGAAGAATTGTTTTGGTGCTGTACAAGAAGAAAGCAAAAAAGTGCCAGTCATTTTGCCACATGAATGGGTAAAAGTGCTGGGGGATAACAACTTGTTAGAGCACTTGACCTGTAGCAAAGAGGCCCTGGCAAATTTCTGGAAGAGGCAAGACTGGGACAACAACCCCCAACTGCAATGCTGCAAGAAGTTTTGGCAAAAAGTAAAAAGAGCCTTGGTGTGATGTTACTGACACTTCTGACCTTTTAACTGGGAAATTGCTCTAAGGTAGCAAAGATGTCTTTTTTTTTTCAAATCAAGAAGCTGAGGAAATGGATGCTGGCCAGTACCATGGCTATTGCATGGTGATGGGGCACCTTTCTCAGAAATTGATTCTGTGACTGTGATTTCTATGAGGTGTGCAATATCAGGAGTCACCATAAAGCTCTCACAGCTGCTCTTGACCTGCCTTCCCAAGACAGCCACTACAAGCTCTTCCATGAAACTTTTGTGGGAGGCAATTGCTGGGAGCTTCAAAAAGATGGCAGATGAAGGGTCTGGTGTCTTGTTTGTGGTGGCTGGAGATTTGGAATGGTTCAGTGCTGAGTTTGGTTGGCCCACTGCAATGAGCAACTTTCCCTGTCCATTCTGCAAGGCTGACAACCTCTTTGACATGAAGGCAACCAAGCACCCATTCACAGACTTTCGAAAGGAGGCGACCTGGAAATCTACTTTGAAAGAAGTGCACAGCCCTCCACCACTACCACATGCATTGTTCACAGTCCCAGGAGAAAGTTTATGCCTGTTGGGGGGAAAGTTTCTGTTTGTTGGGGGGTGGCTGAAAAGCCATGTTTTTTTCTGTTTGTTAGGTGGCTGGAAATTTTTGTTTCTGCACAGGTGTGGTGATGGCTGGAAAGCCATGTGTTTGTTTTGTGTAGGGTGGTGGCTGGACAGCCATGTGTTTTGTTTCTGTTGTGTGGTGGCTGGAAAGCCAAAAGTTTGCTTGTTGTCAGTTGGGTGGTAGCTGGAACTGCCATGGCATGAAGATGAAAGATATCCATTCTGTCTGTTGGGAGGAGTGAACTTTTGGACAATGAAGCTAGACCTGCTTCACTTGGTAGACTTGGGGGTGGCTTCTCATATTTATGGCAATCTGCTTGCAGCTCTTGTGAACAGCATGGGCATGGGCAGGGTGAAAGCCTTGGTGGAGCTCAACAAAATGATAGCAACTGAATACCAACTCCTTGGAATTCAATCAGGGAACAGGCTGCCAAGGCTCAATGTGTCTGACATCTTCACAGATGACTTCCCATGCCTAAGGCATGTCAAAGGTCGAAGAGTCAGGAAATTTGCTCCAGTGGCAACAAAGTTAGCAGCCAGCCTGGCAACAAATGTGAGAGGCAAGCACATACATGCATTGTGCACATGCATGGAGGAAGTCTAAATTTTTTGTGACGGAAAGCAATTTGTTTGGAATGCTGAGGCAGGGCAAGAATTTGCTGACAAATGTGAAGCCTTGCTTGCCCACTACAGCTGGTTAGCCAAAGACAGCATGAAGGAAGGCAAATGCATGCTTTCCATTGTCCAGAAGCATCACTTGTTTGCACATTACCCCTCACAGTGCAGATACCTGGCACCCAGAGGGTGCTGGGCATATGGAGGGGAAAGTTTCATGTCTTTGATGGTGGCCATTGCAAGTGGGAGTGTCAAAAGCACCCCTGCATGGTTGCTTCCATCCAAGGTGCTCAATAAATTTCAATTTGCTTTTCATCTGGTCTTGAAAGGAATCTGGGACCCAGGGATGGAAGAAGAAGTAGAAGGCAAAGAATGAAAAAAACAGGTCAACATTTGTACTGTGTTTTGCAGTTTGTGGCTGGAAAGCCATTGCCTTGTGGTGATGGCTGGACAGCCAGAATTGTCACACAGTGGTGTTTTAGCTGAATGGTGGCTGGAAAGCCATTGGCTTTTTGGTGGTGGCTGGGCAGCCAGAATTGTCACACAATGCTGTTTTAGCTGAATGGTGGCTGGAAAGCCATTGGCTTTTTGGTGGTGGCTGGACAGCAAGGGTTGTCACAGCATTGCTGAATGGTGGCTGGAAAGCCATTGGCTTTTTTGTGGTGGCTGGACAGCCAGAGTTGTCACATCATTGCTGAATGGTAAGCCATGAGCTGTGCATGGGTGTGTGCTGGAATAGTGGCTGGACAGCCATACCTTCCACAACCTGGCTGGACAGCCAGTGCTTCTACATAGTGGTAGCTGCCAGCTTTGGCAAAATAGCTTTCATATTCTGGTGGCCACAGAAAGCCATGGCACACATCACAGCCAACAAAGATCTGCAAACAATCAAATTAAGCTGCAGACTGCAGCCACATGTATTGCATGATGATAGGTGCCATGTAAAGCCTAGCATATTTCATGACAAAAATCACCTAAAAAATCAATTCCCAGATTGATCTCTCGATTGATTTCCAGATTGGTTTTTCGATTGGTTTTTCAAAATGAATTTGGTGTCCNGGGGTGGGGGGGACCCGGAACCTGGAACATATATATATATATATATATGTATCACTACTCATGCGTTTCGTAATACAGCATACTTGCATAGTTAACGTTTGGCTTCCGAAGGGATTTCATATAAATGACACAACCCACCTCAAGACCAAGGCTTTTGTTGGTGCAATGACCCTGCAAAGGATCCTAGGAAACACTGACTGACCAGCTTATATGATATGACGAGATGAGATTCCAAGTCTGTTTTTTGTGTATCTCAATTGCGCCTGCCTCTAAAGCCCCACCTTTTTCATACCTCAACTTAAGAGTTTCAAGTGTTAAGCTATGAATTCCGCCAAAATCTTGTGGATTGAAGACGAGTTTTTTGGGGTCCAACAACGTGCCAACCCTTGAACGCCACCAAAAGTACCAAAAAGATGTAAATTTGTAAGTTACCAAAATGGCAAAGTTGCGGAAACTCCAACAAGCGAGAACAAGTGTCAGATTTCTTGTTGGGAAACGGTTTTTTGGGGCGGGTGGAAGTACTTAGCTACACTAGGTGGCACTTGCCTCGTTTGTGTTTGGTTGAAAGGGGTCTTTTCCGAGCCCACCTTATTGACTGGCGAGCCAGCCGTCGCCAATGTGCCGCTCATCGCAGGAGAGCTTGACACCGAGTGAAAATGTTCAATGCTTCTGATTCAGTTGGGTTTTCCTCTGAAATTCTTGGAAATTTGGGCTGGCATCACGCATATTTGCAGACATACAAGTATGTATGGTTGAGTTGTGGAAGATGCACCTAAAAATGCGGCTTTTAGTTACCTGGTACTGTATACAATGTATACATCAATGATTATAGTTATCATTATTTGAAGTTATTTGTGTATATGTAGATAGCCACTGCAGGTTGTGGCTTCAAATTGCTTGATGACTATTGGTCACACGGTCAGAGGTGATTCCTGAGACAATCACTGTACCAACTTGATCCCACGAGATGCAAGTGAGGTTTGATGGAGGCCACCAAAATCTAGGCCGGAAAAAGGTAAACAATACATACTCTTTTAATGCTTCAGGGTTGTCCTGATGGGTGATGTCAGGATTGTTTGGTTTGGTTGAATTGAAAACACGCTTTCGCGGAAACTGTTCCTGCAAGAAAGACTTTTCAATCAAGGCGTCCCAAGTTCTTTTTCGTGAGTAAAGATTTGCATGCATGACACACGTTAAATGTCATCGATCTGCAAAGGAATTCAAGCGCTTTTTCACGATTCTGAATGCTAGTTCTGAGATGAGGGATCGTGTGTCTTCCCACAAAGATATTTTACCATTGATAATACGCTTCCATACGTTTCATGTTTGTGGATCCAAATTTGAGGGAAAGGTTTTTGTAGCAGCCTTTCTTTTCTGAGGAACACGCAACAGGTGCTTGGATGCACTTCTGCACAAACAAAGGTCAGGCCACAAGGCAGTAGAATTTGTTTCACGGAGCCAAAGTTGCTCATGTCTTGGCTGTTTCCATGCGAACGCCCTGCTGCACTGTGCACAAGTGATTGGCATTCAGCAGAAAAAATGAATTGTAACTTGGCATCGAAACCCAATCAAATTTTTGAATCTAGTCCTCAACTAGAACACAGCAGTCCACTACGCAATACCAGCACCATGACTGCTAGTATTGCCTATTGCTATTGCTATTGCGACTGCCACTACTCCTACTCCTGCTTCTACTTCTACTACTACTACTACTACTACTACTACTTCTACTTCTACTTCTACTTCTACTTCTACTTCTACTTCTACTTCTACTTCTACTTCTACTTCTACTTCTACTTCTACTACTTCTACTTCTACTTCTACTCCCGCTCCTGCGCCTAAATTCAACATCGGCATTCAAATACGCCTTGCTTGGAAGGAACGCCCTTCCCCAAGCATCTACATCTCCATATTAGGTTTTCCTTGATGGTTATCCAGTGAACATGTCCCTATGTATGCAATTGCTGGGAAAACCTGAGACCAGTGATCATCTTGGGAGCTGCATTTGGTCCAAAGGTCTAACTACTATCAGGTGGTGCAACTACTATCGTGTTTACCTTGGCACTTGTGACATGAAATTGTAGGTAACGGTTTCAATCATGTTTGGGTATTTCCACCCGGAACGGCGGAAAAAATGGATCCAATCTCAAAGATTGTTCAAGTTGTTTGACGATATAGCAGTACCTAAGTATGGTCTTCACCATCTTGCAGTCTTGGTGAAATTCACCCAAGAGCCTCATATGTATCACTATCTTCATCGTAAAGATCAGAGAAGAGATCAACATGACATAGTCAGGTCTCACAAAAAAAACTCGTCTGCCAATCTACCAACTGCAGGATACGGAAGATATTTGCCAAAGGGTTGACCAATCCGCTTCTGTGCTTGTTGGAGGGAATTTTACGTATGTACACGGTAAATATGTTTTAATTCAAGATGTACAATAGATAAGTGAATATGAAATATATAATTTGATTTAACAATGTATGCGTTTAATAGAGTATAATCTATTTTGATATAAGTTGTTTTGATATAGTACAACTGTTATTTCATTACCTATGATTCAATTTGATCTAATTTGATTTGGTCCCGTTTTATTGATATTTTTTCAGAAGTATGTTGTGTTGTCAAACATCATTTATTTGATATGTTTGATTTGTGTTGTTTTGATTTTGATACCAATATACGTTACTTTGACAATTGAATATGTTGGAAATGACATATGTATCTTCATTTGATGTTCTTTAAGTCCAAATAGTATAGGTTAAACTGTGTGTTATGTAGCTTCATTTGATAAACCATAATATCATTTGAATTGAACACATGCTGTGTATTTTTTGTTTCTTTAGTAATACAGAAGAATCATTCACATATTTTTTGAACACTTGAATTGCTGTACAGTTGACATGAAATGAAATTATATAGTATTTATCTAACCGTTTTGCATTCAATCGTACTGCATTGTTTTAGTTGAACAGTGTTGTATATTATATGTATTGTATTCTTTTTTTTATTCACAAAAATCAGACCACCAGCTGAGAATCGCATGATCAATCAGACCACCAGCAGACTGAAGATATGATTGGATTCTTATGGTTTTAGGTATCGATTGACCCTCCAAATTGATTGAGTTTTGCGACACCTATTTGGGTTTGCGACACCTATTTCCTCGCAACTCATGGGTCACTAGACAATCACGATTTTCCTTCGAGACTGGTGAAACACGATTGCTACCATCAAACATGTCCATTGCATTGTTATGTGACTGTGTTTGCCCATGGTTTGTAGATGTGAACTCTGCAGGTCCGGTCAAAGGTGACATGCTATGTGCTGGGCCGTCCTGTAAATATTGTGAAAACCCAAAAGCACCCAGATATGCCAGATGGATCATTGAGCACAATATTGCATGGTTGGAAAAATATCAGTCAGACATCAGAACCCTCTTGAGATGCAGCGATGGCTTCTTTTCCACAGAAATCAATGGCAAATTTGACTGAACTATATAATAAATAGTCTAAGTTTTTTAGTATATCGAGATTGATCTCAGATAGTTTTTGATTCCAAATGTCAACCATTGCACTTCCCTTTCGCCACCATTCTACTTCTTCATCCCAACCTGCTACGTTTGTGGGCCTCAATTCCTGGATACTCTGAAGGGAGAGACTGCAAGAGGCTGGATCGGTTCGATGGGTTGTAGAGAATCCAATAAAAGATGAAGTGAAGTGACAAGACACCAAATCCTACAGATTTCTTCGATCAGTGACATTTTTTGGGATCTATGTTTTGTTCACCTAGAAGGTGGGTAAACCTATGAAAAGGTCACCTACTGTAAGGATACCTTGCTGGTTTAGGGTTTGGAACTCTAAGCAACTCCATGTCAGAAAAGGGGATCCCAGAACTTTTTGAAACCACCAAGCCAAACAAATCATAAGAATGTGAGTGGGTCATTCAGTGAATCAAGAAGGAGTTAAAATCAGTAATAAAGTCAATCAACTTCTTCAACATGACACAACTTGATTTCCCAAGTGGCTATGAAGCCATTTGTGATGCCACTAGACGCAAGGTCTGGTGAGAATCTGAATTCCGGAATGACCCAGTTGTTGACGTTTGGTGTGCTGACAAGATCGCTATCTAATTACAGATATATCAAGACAGCTAGCTATGCTTTTGTTAAGAGATATGTAGCAGATGGCGAGAACCCTAGCAAAAACAGGAACACTAACTCCCCCGAAAACTAACGAATGTCCCCTGAAAAATAGTGGTTGGAAGACGCTTGCCTTTCCTTTTGAAATGGGCTCTTTCTAAGGGAAAAACGTAGTTTTCGGGGGTGTATATGTAAAATTCCAGCTTGCTGCCCTGTCAAGGTGAGATGCAGACATCAACAGAAGATTACTTCCAAGCAAGGGCGACCAAAGGGGCCTTTTTCCAAGGAAAACTGTGAGGCAAAAAACCCATAGTTTTTCTTCATAGCTGCCACTCTCAAGGCAAGAATTGTTCAAATTTGGGATAGTTGTTGGGTAAGATGTAGGATCAATTATTTTTTCCTCCAACCAGTAGTACAGTACTTGAATAGGATTGTTTTATCAACCAGCATTTCATGTACTCGGATGTGTGTGTTGTTTTTTTGTTTTCCCACGTGTTTCCAAGCTGAAAAGATGCTCATGGGGACCATGGTCAACTTACTTCTGGCTGGTTTTGCTATGGTCACAGTGAGGCATGCTTGACATGGTTTCGTGATTTGTGTTTTCAAAAGTTGACGAACAGTTTGAATGACTTATTAGATAATATCTGGAAAGTAATGGATTGTATTTATTTTGATTTCGGTGGAGTACATCAAGTTCATAAGTCATAGGATAAGGGCCTCCAAACAAGTAATATTAGTTTAGCAAGGGATGTCTTTGAAATTTTTCCCGGCTGGTGCAATAATCCTCGTGTTGAAATTTGCACCAAGCCCACAAGGTCGCTGCTGAGGAGCACGAGTCCGCGAGAACGGCGTTGCCGTTTGGGCGTCCCAAAAACCGCAATGACGGCAAAGAAAAACGAGACTTTCAGGTCCTCTTCAGGATCAAAGGGTGCCTTTAAATCAAACTCAGGATTTGTTCTATTTCTGGATTTGTCCATTTACAGCTGGCACTCAATGGCATGTTGTTCATTTTTTTGGATGAATGAGTGGGATGAATGTGTTTCCCATGGCAATTCATATTGGAAGAATGAAAATCCACCGGAAGTTTTTGACCTCAATGTGTCCAAGGAGCCACATTCCAAAAAAAAATCCGAAGAGTTGCCACATGTGAGGCCAACATATTGCCTAAAGTTCCGTGATTTATTGCAACTTTGGCCTGTCCTATGTTTATTTTCCATGATGTGAAAATAAGATGTGGGTGATATGAGTGGGGAGGGAAGATAGACTAATATTAAACTTAGCGGCCATTGCTACAGTCCCAATGATGGTTCGGGGATGTCCGGGTTGTCCAGTCACATCCTGTATGGATCCGTACCCAAAAACCACATCTGAGGGCAAGGAGTTCCGTGCCCTTCATGAAAATTGTAAATGACTTTCAGGGTGTTTGGCAATTTGCTTTTTGATTGATTGATTGATTGATTCAAAGGTCTTGATTGATAACAGATGTTTTTGTTAGACTTTACACTCACTTCACAAAAACGAAAAACAGACAGCTAATTATTGGTAGGCAGCTAAACCCATTCGTTACAAGTTTTTTAGAAAAACATCGTTTTCGGTGATGATTTGGAGCCATGAGGGATGCAGCGCTGCAGGTCTCGTTCCTCTGTCTTTAGTTGGCGCAACCTCCTAGCCTTGCTGGGTGGAAGCTTGCTAGTAGGCCAGGGCGTTGAGGGGTTAGGGTGCTGTGATGAAAAATGGGTTTTTGATGGTTTTTGATTGTTCGCATTGAAAGCTAAGAAAAGAGATTGCATTCACAAATTGATGAATAGATTGAGTGTGAACCAAGGTGTTCACCATTTTTTTGTCAACAACAACAACAACAACAACAATAAACAATAAACAAACAAACAAACAAACAACTATGCAACAAAACACACATCGAATTGGGAATTGGGTTGGATGATTGGCGGTGACTGCAGTTCTAACAGCAACATCACCACAGATTTGGTTTAGGGGAGACTTGCACAGCATGAAGTTAGCTGAAGCAGAGATACGCCAAAAGGAAGCACCGGCCAGTTATATAATTTATCTATCCTTATCTGGTGGTATATTCCCAGTCCTGTGATCGGTTTTCCCCCACTTGATCTGGCAAAAACCGGGGAGCCTTTCAACATTTCAACCTTTCCGTTACGTCACTTTAATCCAGAAGATTGGTTATTTTGCTTCCTCCTACTCCGTTGGTCGTTTTTCAGGTGACATCATCCATTTGAAATGGATATTTGATTATTCCCAGAATTAAATTTGGTTTGGGTGTAAACTTTTTGGTAGCTGGTGCTATGTTAGTAACTACTCGAAGAGTCCCCGGTCCACCGCGCGAGAGTACAGGAGCGTGGCTGGTGGTTGAAGGCAACCGTTGGAAGCTCAGACACGCTCCAACAATATTCACCTTTTTTATTGCCTTAATTTGACATTGTGCATGTTTACACAAATCTTTTAATACGATGTATATCTACATATATTTGTTTGTAATACAATTTATGTATATTTATGCATTTTTCCATATATGTACAGTGTTGGTATTTACATAGATGTTTCAGTGTATTTTTAATTTCTTTGTTAGCCCTTGTTTATTTCAGTTGTTGTCCCTCGCAACATGTTGACCTCAAGACCCAGTCTCTCAGACAGCAAAGATGTCCAAGAAACATGTGCCACTGAGACACTAAGAAATCAGACTCTTGGAAGTTGTTTCGAAGTTTATCTACATAACAAAATCCAGTCATATATGATATATCTTTATATATTTACATTTAAATATACTGAGTTTTTATCAAGGTCAATATCATTGTTTGGACGATGTTTCAAACGCCTAGAAAGTTGACATGTTCAGCTGTTTGGCTGTTGTTTGTTAACGCAACATTGTGAAGTTGCAGATATTGATCTATGAAACCAGAAGCAAAGACACAAGATCCCCTCCTTGGCTTCGAAATGACATGCCACATCGTGGAGATCAATATGAGTGTGGCAAGTTGTTTTGGGGGTACATTTGTATCTTATCAACCATGTACCTGGATCATGTGATCAATTTGAAGATCAATATGTTGACTCAAACAAGTAACCACATACATATCAAGTTTGTCAACTGTCGCGTGGTCACAACGGGTTGACGGCGATTGCACACCCTTTGCCTTCGGAAGATTTTTCAAAGGCGCGGAGGGCTCCGGACTTTTGATTGGTTGAATGGCATGGGACGGACAGTTACATAAGTTACATAAGCAATGTATCCAAATTATGACAACGTCACAGGATCAATTTTGGGAACAATGTCAATTCTATTGCCCATCCGATACCAATCTCGAAGGTTCCAATGCGTTGGAATGCATCATGTTTTGTAGCTAGGCGGACCACCCCGACTTGACTTTCTCCGTCACTGACCCCCGCATCAGGTCCATGACGGATACTTTTGCAGCAGCAGGGGAGGTGCAGATTGGATGGGGCGACTCATGGGGTAAAACACATCAAGTTCAAGGATTCAAAAGGAGATTTTGTTGGTCACCAAAAGTTGATTCTTGTAAGGCACCCAAATCAGGTTGAAGGATTCTACACCCCCTGAAATTTAACATAGCCACCAGAAAAATGATGTTTGGAAGACGACTTTTCTTTTGAGAAGGCTTATTTTTAGTGGCGAACTGTTAAATTTCCGGGGGGTGCAAATGGCCACAAATGTAGGACGCCAAAAGTTGAAGAATCTCAACTCCAACTTCCATACCTTTTTTGAAGGTAAGGTCGAAGGCTTGGAAAATCGAACGAAAAAAACAGTGGGTGGTTTTAGCTACCCGCCTTTGAGAACTAACATGGTTGGCTGGAAAATCACCATTTTTTAGGAAATATATCTTTAAATTGTTGTTTTTTCCATTGTCATGTTAGTTTTCATTGGATTAAACATGTTTCATATTTTGGAAACCTCTCTGAATGTGGCACCTTTGATTGGCTATTGTGACCTCACAAATGACCATGGGGCTTGATCACCGTTCTGGAAATACCAGCGATACAGGGAGTTAGACCTTTGGTCACGTGCCCCGGGATCTGGTGTTTGACGGCGGCGCAGGCCATTCAGAGCAATCTGGGTCATGCTGCTCCTGAAACCACTGTGCCCTTGTCAGCAAAGGCACGTCACTGTGACGGTATGTGACCTTTGTTGGAAAATGCGCAAACTGTATTAATTGAACGTTGAAAGATTGGAAAGGTGGACATACTGTGATTACATGGGCAGCTAAATCACCATTATGAGAATACAGTCCCATTCATGTCCCTGAGTCTATTCCGTTGAAGTACTTGTGCCAAGGGAACGTCGATTTAATTCAAAGCTTCTTACATGTCCCGTCTCACAAAGGGGTGAGAGACAGCATGCAATAGTTGAAGCTGCATGACCGGAGGTTTTCCAGATATGGTATCAACCACGAGTTTGGTCTTAGATAACGTCAATACTTTTGGCTATGAAAGACTACTTTGAGTAGAATTCAAGGTAGACCCCTTATGCTTGGCATGTGACAACAAACATAGAAAATTGTTTTTGAATTTCCTTGACTATTGATGGAAGAAATCCTGCACCACCCGTGATGTAGAAAACTCCATGAAACCTGTGACATTAGCCATCTCAACTGGTGCAAGATTTTTCCCATCAACAGTAAGTATTTCTTGATTTCACCAACGGTTTTGAAAACTGCTCATCTATTTCCATCCCAAATCTCTCGCAGGTGGGCTGGAATTTTCCAGTAATTCCTGAGGGTGTTGGGATACTCAGAAATGTGCCAGAGATCTATGACCTAAACCCTCCAGGGGAAACCCCAAGTTGGTGTAATTTAGGGTGTTAAATGTTGGTATTAGAAAGAGATAATTTTCATCTATTTATACACCCTATAATGATATATTATGTATATATATATATACATACATGTTGATTCATGACTTTTTCTTTTGCAAAAACAATACCCATAAGGAAAAATGGGATGGATTGAGCAATTATCTTCATGGCTGAATTACCAACTTCACCCAGAATCCACGTTTGTTCTTTGAAGACTCCATAGCAGAGCAATGGAACCATCGTTTCATGTTGCTTTCAAACGATCTGTCCTGTTGTGCAGAGTCAAAGCTATACTTTGGATAGATTGAACATAGCCGTTTGAAAGCCTCGTTGAAATTCAAATTAAATATTTCTGGTGATTATATGGCAAGAAGCACGAAAAAATTGGTACGACCTATTAACACATATATTCTATGTCAACCTTTTTCCATCAACCAACACTGAAATCCAGCAGCACATCGTCAAGCGTCACAGGGGTCACAACATGATCGGTGGTGGAGTGATGGGTAGCCAACCTTGATGGCTGAACATGCTTCGTTAGAATTTTGAAATTCGCTACAATGTACCTGATAAACATTTGAGTATGTTTAAATTGCGTAAAACACGTGTATGTTTTTTGAACAAATATTGATGTACATAAGTCTGTGCTTATGTATTTGTTTGCGTGTTTTTTTTTGCCATTTCTCGTTGGCATATCAGTTGCTCCCCCTGTTTTTTTTGCATCTACATGTCCCAGAGTGGCTCGTAAAAAACGGCTCTGGCGAGGCTGAGACCACAATCATTCCGGTGGCCTTTCCTGTAGACAGGTGAGATGGGGACGCTTGGGGCATGTTTTTTTTTTGTCTTCAAGAGGTTTTGGGTTCAAAGATATTTTTTTTGTGAAACGCAAAGATCATGATGATATATGACATATGATGATTATAAGTGGTTCACATGTTTGATGTCGAAGACATGAAGGATTTTAATGAGCGTTTTACAATTTGGATACATATTATATACACATCGTTTGGCAAACAGAATCCGATCAGAAAAGAACATAGCTGTAGCTCCAGCAGCTTCCAAGAAATGCCATAGTTTCATCAAATCACTTTGCCTTGTATATGTTTTAGGTGACTTCTTTTACAGAACTGCCATTGTAGACTTGCATTTTTTTGGGATATCTTGTTTCTCAATCACCTTGAGCAGATCACAGATGTGTATCTACAGAGAAGTGAAAACCTTATTTGGCTTTGGGTCATTGCTTCCCATGAATAGCTCAATGATTCCAAAGATTCAGCGTTGCGGTCACCCCAAAGGTGATACTGTTGATACTGGTAAAACCCTGTAAATAATAGGCTAAACTATATACCTATCAAGTGGTTAGCCGGACTTCTTCCATCAATCTGACATGAGAAAATGACCCCAATGTTCCTTTCAGGAACTTGGAGAATTTGCCTGTGTGAGTATTCATCCGATGTGTATGTGCGGGTGTGTGTATAAAGATTTGATTTGTTAGTTTCTCGGCCTTGTGTTTTTCTGATTCCCAAGATGTTTTTCCGCTACAAAAATTTCCAAGCTGCCTGAGTTTGCCTTCGCAAAAGCAACAGAAGTTGGTTCAGATGACGGAGGTGTGAGGGATGGGAGTGATGATTTGTGGGAGGTATACGCTGTGAAGCAGGACAGAAATCCGAAAAAGGCAGTTTAAAATTTCAAAGTAATGGAATTTATGATATTTCAGGGAAATCAAGGTTTTGAAGTATTGTAACTCACATTAACTTACCCAATCGTATTGTGGGAGATACATTGTGAATGGGGGATTCATAGATGGGAGATGATTCGGGAAGACTTTATGGATACATTTGGCCCTTCCCCCCCCAGAGTAGCGGACAGGTTACCCCTGAAAATGGCTTGAAAGTTGCAAGACGATCTTTTCCTCATGGGATGAACCTTTTCAGGGGCTGTGTTAAATATTTGGAGGAGACGTGGATTGTTCCATGAGGATTGGTATTTTCCATTCTCGTGCTGTGGTTTCACCTCGAAAAATTAGTGAAAATTGCTTAGTTGGCTATTTTGTTTAAGTTAAAAACACCAACTAGATTCAGTAGGATGAACGACACTCAATTTTTACACTCCCCTCACACCTCAAAAGTATGGGATTGAAAAACTTGTTCCTTTTGGGTTTCGTTGCTTCCTGGCGGGTGCTCCGATAGTTTGAGAAAGCTGTGTGTGTGTCATTCACATTCCCTGATCAACCTCCAAGGGTATTACTAGGATTAGTAGTAGAATACTAGTACGATAGTCTTACTAGTAGTACTAGCAATACATTAGTTGGTACTTCGAATTCTACCTTCTGCCTTTGTTGTGTGTATGAATTTTAGGGAGGCCATACTACCCTCACTTCAAAACGGTTGGAAATGGTAGGTCCTGGCAGTCTTGGGACTAGCAGTTATGCTTTGGGTTTCTCGGCTGTTGGGGCTTACCGGTTGGTTGTTGGGTGAATGGTTGGGCTGGTGATGAATTTACAAATCAGAACAGATTTGCTGGCATGCAGGAATCAAGAGTAACTACTCTCATTGTGATTTATTGGAAAGCTGGGACCCCCGTTTCTACATGGATGATCATCATTGCAAATTTGGTGTGGCACTCATGGACATGGTGATATCTCACGAAATGTGACGATCCTACTAACGCATTTTCTAGTTGGGCGTGCTTGAATTTCGAGGGATCGTGTGTAGTTACCCTTTGTTCATCCAATTCGGAACTTGCCACTACTTCCCACAAACCACTGCAACTAATTATTGGTTGATATATCCTTGTTTCAAATGCAGTTACCCTCCTGTAAACTCAAAAAACTCACAAACGAATTGGAGTGGAACTTAAATTTAAGCAATCACCATTGGTAGATGTATTTCCTATTCGAAAAAAATAAAAAACATCGGTTTCTAGTTTCTAGTGTTATGTTTGTTTCCTGAAGGGCAAGCAATCCCTGCTGGCCAACTGAGATGCTTCCTTTCTTTCTGATCAACCGGGGCCTTTGTTGCCGGTGTTTCCAACGATGTCTCTCTCGGCATATGAGCTGGTATGGCTTCCCAAGAGGTCTCGGGGTGACAGGTGAGAACTCGGTAGCTATCTTGGTCCCTTTATAAGACAAGGCAAGACTGCAGAATGATTCCAAAAAATTGTTTGATCTATTCTCGGGAATTGACACACTCTCGAAACCATGCAAATTCTGATTTGTCATGCAACACATACAGTAAGATAAAACATGCAGTAGTTCCTGTATGTTCCTCTTTTCCGTGAGTGGGGAATGATTTGGAGCACGAGAATCACCAAGAATCAGTGCAGGGTATAGACTTGTGGCCGAAGTGGTAAGTGAATCAGTAGGATACGTGATGGCCCGTGATGTCCAAAGAGTTTGCTATTTTTGTCAGAGAAGGCTGACGTGATCACACACCAGTTGAAGAGGTATTTGGACATCACAATACCCCCAGAGATATGACTGGAACATTTTAAGATGTAATTGTATTGTTTTTTTCTGCGGGAGGTTCCAATTTCTTGACCTTAATGATTGGATGAAGGTACATTGTACCCTCATTTTGAATTATTTTGAAACGTGTCCAGGACCATTCACCCTCGAAAACTAGTATGGAACTCCAAAATTGGTGGGTTTATTGATGTTTTCCTTTTCTTTTGAACCTTTTTCTCGTTCTATCTTAGTTCTCCGGGGTGTAACATTTCAAACCTTAGTGTCTTGAATTCAAGATTTCCCGTGTTTTAAGCACAGCCGCGGCCATCGCACATCGCTCAGTTACTTTTGCTTTGGCCTTGTGTTTGTTTTTCTCTCGGTGAGCTTCATGGTGGCGAAAGAGTGTGGAACCTGACACTGGTGTGGTGAAGATTGAACGTGAAGACATGGGGGGCATCATGAATTGTATCACCAGCACTTTTGGTGTTCATGGGTTTTCTTGAGATTGTCACAAAAATAATTTCAGAACAAGCTAAGGAAAAAGATACATGTAAAACTAAGATTCTTCATGATTTATAGTACTTTCGCGTGATTTTGTGTGTCGTGCTACTTCCATGCCTGTAAGACTACGGAGTCCAGGGATCATGTTGTACGTCAAGCATAGCATAAACTAATGTTGTGGCACAAAAACCCAAGGGGTTCCCTCTTGAGACGAACCACTTCTCAAGGCACGTTGTGGTTGGTTTTGTTTTAACTTCATGATATCCTCATATGTGCTGGGGTCTAAACTCCTTCCATATTATAGGGGATGGTCATCAACCCAATAGTAGGGGTTTATATATACCCATTATAAGATATCACAAGGATTTCCTACTACAGGTGGATGACCATCACCAATATAAGGTGTTTTTAACCCTGACACATATATCCTCCGAATCAATATTTTCGTTTTGAAAAGAACAGAGACTCTATTGGCTGGATGGTGAATTGTTCACCATGTTCACCAATGTGTGTATATGTACCATTTCGCTTGAAGTAGCCTGAGGGGGTCTCAACTATAACCAATTCTTTAAGATTGACATTTCCAAATGTCAATGGCCCATTCAGGGAAGCGGATGGTTTTTCAAATTTGAAAGGTTGTTGTCTTTTCTTGTAAACGTGACGATCCATGCAAGTGGGAGGTGATGCTCTGGGTTTGTCTACATATCTTGATTTGCCTACAAATATCCAGGTCATTGGACAGGTGGGAATTGAAATTTGGAAGATTCTGGCAGCATATGAAGGTTAAGGACCTATTTTATGCGACCTCGCTGGTCACTGGCATCCATGAATGGAACACCCCAACATCTGTCAATTTACACAGTCACTGATGTTGGCACATCAAAATTCTGTAGGAAGGTGGAAGTATCATGCATTTTTGTTCACTCCCAGAGACTAATTATAAGGGATCTGATGTTGCAACTTCAGTGGAGGAAAACATGCCGCTGTTCATCTCAGCAGTGAAGGTCAACGTGCGTGTTTAGGAAATATAGGGTGGTTATATTGCCTTTGGTTGTAGGGATTATCATAGGCGCTTCAATGGAATCCCTATGTTTTGCTTTCTCGCTCATGCATCCCTGTATGTATTACATGGGCCATAGGCAGACACTTTTCTTGACGTATGTCAGCTTCAGCAAATGATAGTGACCCAATGATAACAGGTTTCAGGCGTGAAGAGCACTTACAGCAAAGTTCTCAAGCTTTTGAATGTTTCACATTCTTCACAAACATTTCTGTACCATATGTATGTAATAAATTATGTAATATATAAAGAATCCTCATGTTTCCTCTTTATTGTTTGCATGATTTTCGGATTTAGCAGATTCTGCAGCCTTTCCAATGCCAAGGCCAGACGTGAATGCCAACGACTTGTTCTTCGAATTGGAGTTGCCGGCACTCTTTTAGCATCACGAGTAGCAGAGTTTCAGCACCCCCCCTCCACCAACCCCCAAAAAACAGATAAACCCAACCTTTTTCACCTCAAGAGAAGGTACCATGATTGCTTCAGCATTCGTGAAGAAACTTCATCTTTGTTGTGTTTTGGGATTGAATTCTGTTGGGACAGCTCTGAGGAGCTGGGGCTCTTAGTATCAAAGGAAACAACAGATGACAAACGAACCGTTGAGAGATTTCATTTCTGAAACTCATCAAGAATAGCCGTTGTCCTAAACTGTGGTAATAAAGTGGCAAGAACTGTAAGAAGTAAGAGGAAAACTTAGATTTCTTACTTCGTTTGTCATCATTCTACAGTCCAGCGCCCTTTCACTCGCGCTACTTACTGGTAAGTGGCGGTGGTGGCAATATATATATATATAAGCTCCATCCAACTCCTGCCCTAGTTGGAGGTGATATTGGTGTAGTTCCAACTGCCACTGCTACCCCTTTGGTTTTGGGTTTCTTGTATGGTTTCTTTTAGTTTTGTTTTTACAGGATGGCTCGACTAGCAATTATTTGGATGGAACATGTTGTTTCTTTTCCGGTGTTGTGCTCCTGCTGCTCCTCACAAAATATGTTCATGGCTTTTATGATTTTGAATGTGTTTTATTTGCATTTCACATTTGTTGCTTAGTTGATTCTTCTTTGCAGACAAAGTAGTTTCGTTTTGTGATTATACCAATTCGCTTTGTGCAACACTTGTTGTCCGTCAAGACAATCCAGTACCAGTCTGTGGCATCAATGATTCTTGATTCTTACCCCAGAAAACCGGAAAGATTTTAGATTGGCGGCTCCGCCACCAGCGAGTTATACTCAGTCGTAGTTACTTAGGTTGGGAATTTGTCCCAATACTTGGTAGCAGGATATTAGGATATTAGCAGGACGACTCGAAACAAATACATGAGCAGGACATCACCCGAGTAAACCAAAAATTTGCTTGGTGAATTCAAATACCAGTTGTTGCAGCACTATTGCACATATTACAATAGCCCCACCATGAAAACAACCTAATAATCAAGCAGCATCATAGTTTTTATATAGATCCCCCTTGAAATTGTTCTCTACAAAACAGGGGGCCCGGTCCTTTGCCCTCGGTATAAATCACAAAATATCCCTATGGATATTTCAACTGCGACCCATGTTTTTAGGATAATCAACGGTTTCATTTTCGCCAGGTGAAAGTCCTAGAGCTGCTCTGTGACAAGCTGTCGGAGGTGGGAGTTGGGGATGTAGAATGGTGTTTCTTGGGTATCAACCCTCAAAAAATGGCCTCATAATGGGTAACTGGGGTTATAAACCCTATAAGTGCAACTAACTTCGGTGGTGGTTTCAAGTTTTCTAATGTGTTTTTATGTTGATCCATATTTGGGGAAATGATCCAATTTGACCAATCAGATGGGTTGAAACCACCAACTAGTGTTTGATGTTTTGCTGATGGGAAAAGGTTTACCCTCCAGGGAAGGGAACTACCATATCCCACCTGGAGAGTTCGCCGGAAAATCATCGACTCAAAAGTGCTGGCTTATAAGGGGACATGTGATCGTTCCCAGGAAGGTACCCAAGAGCTGACTTTGGAAGGTTTTCTGAAAGGAACCATTTGGAAAACACAGTGTGGACTCGTGGACATGAATACAATTGGGACCATCTTTAAACATTTACAAGTTTCTATCATCGTTCCATTTTTGGTAATAAAGGGGTATCCATTCCCGTAGTTCCATGCTCCAATGGAACATAGCCCATTGATTCCTTACTGCCGTGTGGACAGACGGGTCATGAGTCATTTTCTGAAGGAGACTCTATTACACTTTGAAGGTCCGCCCCCTACCAAGAGTCTCTACAATTATTGAATGACTAAGGTTCATAGGGAACTATGATTTCTATGCCGCCATGTTTTGTTGTTCTTGAAGTTCAGCGTTTCTATCAACCAATGGTCCAGGGTCGCTTCGCTTATTGATGGTTCAGCAAGTATCTATTCAGGTCCCAACCAGCAGCATCGTTTGGAATGATCCAATCATTGCAACAAATCATTTGTTTAGCCTGACTTTTTCCGTCAATATTTTGGCGATTCTTGGAGAGATCTTATAAAGTCCTTTGAGGTTCCTAGGATTTCGCAATGGTAATGGGATTCCCACTCAAGTCTTTGACATGTTTGACCTGTAGCCGCAGGACTTCAGCTTTACCAAAAGTTTCTCAAATATATGTTGGACTACACCGCACCCATCCTGCAAACAACATGTATATG
This sequence comes from Breviolum minutum Mf 1.05b.01, assembly GCA_000507305.1. Taxonomy (NCBI): domain Eukaryota; class Dinophyceae; order Suessiales; family Symbiodiniaceae; genus Breviolum; species Breviolum minutum. Next base: position 24,061 of record DF240267.1, read on the forward strand.
ATAAGACCAAATATCGAGGTTTTGGGAAAGTTGTAAATTATTTGGGTGGTGGCAACTCAACTATTTGTTATTTTCACCCCTATTTGGGGGAAGATTCCCAATTTGATTGATATTTTTTCCATGGGGTTGAAACCACCAACTAGTTATTAAATTGATGTTCCTTTTTTCCAGGCTTTTAGCCATTAGATTTCGTCGTCAGGTCTTGACCCAAGTGACTTTGGTGCTAGGCACTGTTCCCGTTGATGACGGGGGTTCTAGTTTTGGGAAACTTTTAGGGAAAACCTGGAATTTATGGCATTGATTGACATTATAGAGTTTGGGTTTTACATTCCTTGACTTAGAAAATGAAAGAAATTAAGAATTTTCAGCAAGAGATTTAAGACAAACCGCTAGAATGCCCAACCAACACATGGCAACTAGTAGTATTATTTTCAGAATCCAATCTGTTCTGATAAGTGAAATGGGGGACATTCAAAACCACGTTGAGATGACAGATCCAACAGCCATCAGAAATGGATACAAATTGTTTCTAAAGTACTGTCGGCTTATCGTTTTGTATTGTGTGCAAGTATTTACCTGCTTCAATTTGCCAGACTGGGACTTGCCCAAAAAAGAAAAACAACAAACAACATGCACAATATACACATTGCAAATATGTTTCCTTTTTCGCGGTGGGTCGTTTCCATGTGCATCTTACAATGTATGAGATGGTATCGAGAAGATACGGTCATTGGTCACTTGCTTCAGGGTTTCCGAAGGGTAGAGTCAAAGGAGGTACTGTGTAGTACAGCTCCTTAGAATGTAGCAGAAGCCGCATGACATGAAAGGGTCCACAGGAACAAACACTTAGGAATGGACTATACAGTACCTTCTGCATTTGGCTGAACAGATGTTATGTGGAAGTCACGGTGGGTTTGTAGAGTAGTTGTATTTTCTTCAAGTAAGGATTGTATTGAGTCAAACAGTATCAAACGGATACCAGGTTTTCATTTGTTACTGTACGGGTATCATGCTATGAAGTCTGATTCATGTTTACAGCATATGTTATAATGCTGTTCATCAAATTATGCAAACTGATATCATATCTTTGTCTACATCGGGAGATATGATAACACGTCCTCGGATGTCATTGTACACCATCATATATTGAAACAGAGGCAGACTCCAGTGCCTCCCCTCCAGGCATTTTGGTAGCCGTGATGATGAGAAAGAAGATCGTGAGTCTTCTAGGCACTTTTGGTGAGGTTAATTTGAACACAGTGTCAAATGTACAGTACCACTCCGTGTCAAAGGCTGAGGGCTTACAAGATCCCGTTCTGTTTTTTGTTGACACCGAGTCATCAGGGCTCCTTTAACAAAGTTGGATTCCTCACTTTAAGTCATATACTTTGAGAGGGGTCCGTAATTTTTTAGACACGCCGACCCTGAAAGAGAACTGAAGCCATTTTTGTTGGATCGGAACTTGTTGGGATTCCTACTTGGCTGTTTCTTGTCATTGCAGGTTGGTGATAATGTGGAAGATAAACAGAAACCGGATGGTTGACCTACATCCATTTGCAAAGATTAGAAGTGTATAGAGATACCTCAAATTTGGAGCAGTGCATAAATCCATTGAAATGGTGGGTAACGAAACAATCCTTGCTTCAATCACATTGGTGGAAGTCAATGGATGTCCCCACCCTCTCGGTTCCTTTGTACTGGATTGTCGTGTGGAGGTTACGATCACCAGATTGTGCGGGCCGATTTGAAGGACGAGCCGGTTTCTACTTACAAGTTGTAAGTAAGTTATATATAATCATATAATTATATATTTTTACATTTACTTACACTGGACATGATGTCCAGCCCTAACTTGCCATTTAATCATCAAACTAATGTCTATAGGGAATGGAATTTATAGCAATATTATTGAGTGATGTTTCTGAGTTCTTTGGAATGCAATAGATAGTTCAACACATCCATTCATTCGACGGGTAGAGTAACTTAGGAACGCACCCAGATGAACGTTGCCTTGATTTTTTTGTAGTCTTCAAGCGGCTAGAAGTAAGTTGCTATAGTGGCTTTATATGATCCTACCCCAAACGTTAGTTGATTAAGTATATTCTGACATGCACTAAATCCTCCCAAAATGACTATGTTGCAGCTTGCGAAAAGAAATCATAGATATGATATGGTTTAAAACCAAAGCCGGATGATCAACTTGATCTACAGTACTTTCTCCTGCAAAGATGTGTCGTTTCCAAAACACAGCAAAAACAACATGTGAATAAGCTCATCATCATATCATGTCTGTGTATCGCGGCCAACACATTGATATAATTTAGTTTTACCAGTTTCACCCAACTTCAGTGCAAGGCCCTTTGAAAATTAACAAATCTACAATGTCACTTTCCGGGTGACTCCGGGAAACGACCGGAAACGGAGCCGTTCGGACCTTTGCGGAGGATGTGCTCACGCTCTTCCAAGCGCAACGCTTCTCAACCATTGAGGTGCGAGATTGTGAAAAACCTTGAAGAAGGTGAAATAGGATCCATTTTCTTGAAGCCATGTGGTTTGATTCTTGTAGAGGTTTATTTACATAAAATCATGGGCCCTTGTTGTTGTTTTGTACAGATTATTGTTGAAGGGTTTTTATAAAGGGATCAAGTCTTAGCCCTGGTTGAAGTATGATGCAAATATTCCAGGTAGAGTAATGACAATAGTTTGGTGTCAGAGTTGTCTCATGTACATGAGTAAAACCCCTGTGCATTGGTAGGTTTGAACATCCAAACCTTTTCCAAGTGTGTTGATCCATTTTTTTTATTGCACCAACAATACCACATTTCATCTCGTTTTGGAATCCTAAGTTCTCCACAAGCAATGGCCCCTTTTTATCGAGGGATCTACAAATTTCAAACCTTCTCACTGTTTCATTGGGATTTGAAGTTTGTGCGCATTTTACAATTTGTGTCAAACGTGGGATCAATCCAAAAGTTCTCACAACTCATTCTGGTTGAAGCATCCCCCAACAAGGTGAATTGCTTAAGGTCAGATTGCCTGGAAAAAAATCTACCCCTCAGGAAACTAAAACAGCCCACCATTGAGAGGAAAATCACCTTCAAATGTACCTTTTGGAGGGGATATGTTAGTTTCCTGGAGGGTAACAAAAAAGATCACTGGAAATATGAAACGAATCATTTCTGTTTTCATTGTTCCCTTCTGTTCCCATTCTGAAGCAAATCCGCCAAAGCAAAACATGTTGAAATCCTGGAAAAAAAAAGGTCAGGGGTGCAACAGAAAAGATCTCGCAGAAAATCATCCTCCAAAACGGTTCTGAGCGACGGGTTATGTCAGGTGACTTTGTGGAAAGTGTCTGGTTGGCACACTCAGATCGAAGTTTAGCACATCGCCACTACAAGAACCGAACAGATGAAAAGAAAACGTGGTGAAAAGTGGGAATCGGTACTACCAAGGATTGGAGGATTGGAATTAAATTTAGGTGGTTTAGGTCGATGGTACTAGATGGAAATATTGCAGTTTGGCCAGACTGAGGGATGAAACAACAGATCACTTATTGGACATCAGTCTGTGGACAAGGTCGAGAGGATTGATTTCGATTTGATCCAGTGGGAATCAAGCGGACATTTCATGTTGGCCTTTGGCCCTATGATTTCTAGGCGTGAAGATACATACCTACCTATAGAAATCAAATCCAGGTTGGTAAATACAGTCTCCCAGGGTGGATGATATTTGGAGTCTTCCGAGGCTCTGCTCTTGAAGGTTGGATTGATCTTATGATGTCCTTTTTACATATGTGTTGATAGAAACTCGGCTAGCCAGCTGGGATGCAAGAGAAACTACCCTCCAGGGAGCTAATATCACACCTTGGTTCCAAGGAAAATCAGTTTCCCAACCACCTTGGGAGGGGACATGTTAACCACTGCCACCCATTGACCACTCAGGCTTAGCTGCAGGCTTTAGTACACGAACACTCTTCGTTCGGATGTTGTTGGGTTACAATGAGGTGACATTGTGAAAAGGGGGGGCTTGGTTGGGGTTGGGGTGGCTTGGAAGCGGAACTTGATGATGTGAATGCAGTTAAGAAGCTACCAAATTTGCTGGAATTTTGGATTGAGAGTTCTTGGATAGATGGGTGATGTTATAGATAATGTATAGATTGTAAATATGTATTCACATAGATCATACAAATCTAGACATACACATATATAATTGTAAGTACATATGGTACATGCTAGTACTACTATACTCTAAAAATGTAATGACGCGACACTTGATTTGGTCAAAGTGGTTGCCAATTCACCCCATATCAGGTATTTTAGATAGGAGATGGATAGGGGATGACACTAGCATATCTGATCGAAGATATTCTGGGGGAGTTTTGTGGATTGGTGACTTGGTGAAGTATAGTGGTATAAACTGATGGCTACATGTGAGTAGCAACATGTGAATTTGTGACTTGTGAACCGACGTGGTGCCAATGATTGCATTGTCGACCATGTTTGCATTTGTTTGCTAATTCTTTGGTATTTTGATGGCCTAAGGATGTGAAATGGGTGGGTTTGCATGATGACGTGCAAATTTGGGCGGAATCATGAAAGGACCCAAATAGCTCGGGTATTTTCAGGATGAAAGTTAACACGTTCTTCGTACAACAAGAAAGCGCTCATGAGTGATCTTGAAAGCTATTTCAATTCACTCCAAATCTTTGTAGCTACTGCAGTTTCGTCCATTAGATGCCCATTATTGTTTTACCCCAGTGTATTTTAGGGTTTATCCTTCGTTGTAAACATTCCTGCCTCCCATCTACCCGCGCGCCAGCCGCAACACTCACGTCCTCATGATGGGCGAACAGATTCGATGGTCTTACGCGAGAAGTTTCAGTTGAACTACGACCCAGAGGACTTGGCAGCTTTCATGGAGGTTGTCTCCTCATTGTCCACAGTGCCGTTTTTTGAGTACACACCGGTAAACTAGACATATTCAACTGGCTGGAAAATGGCCCCGGATTGAAGATGTATTTATTGTATTTCCTATTGAACATGGGGGATATTCCATTGGTTTACCAGAGGGTATTTTCTCTACAAGAATGGTGACTTTCAATTTGATTATCAGGATCATCCAAGTCTGAAGCAAAACATGGCACAACATTGGCCAGGGGTCCTTGAAAGTGGGTTAAATATCATCGGTCGAGTCGACCCGTTCGCATCATGTCTTTTTCTGCCAAGACATGTTCGCTTTCTGAGCGCTTCCGTGAATAAATACCAGCAGCACAATATGATTGTAGCAAATGGTATAGAATTATATATGAAATTTAAAATGTTTATCTATCATGTCTATATATTATGTGCAGACAAAACCCATTTATGTGTATTCATTGTATATTGTATACTTCTTGGGGGGCACGCAATTTCACATCCTCACCTGACCTTGCTGAGTAAGGAAACACGGCATCATTTTGTGTTCAATTCATTTTTTTGAACTTAACTTTGCCTGGATATGTACACACATCATTCACACATCCATATTTTTAATTATATTATATATATGTATGTATGTATGTATGTATGTATGTATGTATGTATGTATATATTTTTATGCACACACCAGAAGTGCCATAAGTGCACTCTACTTGGTCGAAGCATGGTGTAAGATAGTGCATACCAATCAATGAATCGGATAATTACGGAAGATTCACTGACTTTGTGGTACTTTGTGGCATTTATGATTCCGTGACAAGACATATGATGTATCATATCATTATCATTATAGTGTATAAAGATAGGCTTTATGAATGCATTGTATTCACCCAGTTTCTTCAGAGCATTTTGCTTGCGCTTGTTAGCGGGGCAGGATGAGACACAGCAACTGTCCATTGTCATCAAACAGCAAGAGGTTCGACTTGGCAGAGCCAATCTGGATGAATTTGTTTGTTGAAAGCCACACAAGCAGAACTTGTTTCATAAGGGCATCCTACAATTAATTACCGATAGGATCCATGTATGGTATATTTAACTACATTTGGTTGATATTTTTGGTAAATGGAGGTAAATACACCATACATGCATCCTACAATTATCGAATTGACATCTGTTGGTCGAATATTCCAATTCACCCCACAACTTGTAGACCCAAATTGCCCTGCCCTGCCCTGCCGATGCACCATCAAGATGAGACTTCCCAGTTTCTTGATAGCGTCAAAGATGAATAGAAACGATGAGAACGTGAGAATGCGCGAAGCTCCACTTGAAAACACTTGAGTATCTGAACAGAGTCAACGTTGAATTGATATGAATTGATCAATTTAACCTACGACGCATAGATATGCATTGTACGTGTTTCATCTACTGAATCTACTGTAGTGTTTCATAGAGTCCACTCTAGTCTTGACCCTGAAAAAGCCATGCTTCCTTCAAACGATTTAGACAAAAACCAAGCCCGAAGCAAGCCCACCTACAGTACCCGATCTTTTTTTCCAAGCAAAACCCCAACAAGTCCTTCATTTGCATCAATATCAATGGATCCGCAGTTGGTGGGCAATGCCGTGTCTCAATTGGCACCCGTGGCTGGTGCTTTGGTGGGTGCTGCGGGTGGCTTAGCCCGGGAGGCCCAGACCTACTCGAGATTCACCAATTGGTGAAGATGACAGGCATTCAGCCACAAGTAGTGTTACCAACAAGGCTTATCTTTCTAAAGGTAGTGGTGACAACAATTTTTTGTTAGCCCCAGATCTTTTGGAAGATGAGCAGCCAAATTTAAATTGAAAGTAGACGTTCTCTAAATTTGGGACATATCCTTTCATGGGGGTGTCCTTCCTTATGCTTAAGCAGGTGAGACGTCCAGGAATCACAAACACGCGCTAATCCAGAAGGTCCCAAAACATACACTTTTCTGGCTGTTGGTAAGGCTCTTTGTTCGGGATTCTTTCACACCTTCAAAACCCATGATGGTTTATTGTGGAAGACTAGATCAAGCTCAAGCTAGTGGACTTGCAAAGCACTTTCTGGGAAAATGTCACTCCAGTTGCTGCAATTGCTCTCTACTTGAGTGCACTCTTGCTTGATACCTGTTTTGAGATGTTTTGAGGAGCTTTAAGATAGAATGTGCTGCTCTGGAAGCCTCCCCTCGGATCCTTTACTTGGCAATCCCGAGAGTGGATTTGCCAAGTCTGGCTACCCATTGAAAGTGTGCGCAGTAGTGACAGAAAACCCAACCGGGAGAGGTTTTCTTCAAATGCTTTCAATACAAATCCTCCAAGCATTGCTGGCTTACCTGGGAAACTAAAACCGCCGTGAAATATGCTTTTTTGGTCTCAACATGATATACATATATATATATATAATATCATTTCCACAAAGCCCTGAGCCTTGAAGGCATGTTTTGTGACTTTTTTTGTTTGAAAATACTAAGGTTACTCCCCTTGGCCCAGCGGCTGGGGCTGGCCTAGGAGTGGTCACTGGTGTGGGTGCGGCCAATTCTCTTGGAGTGGAGGCGGGAGCAGCTGCTCAGTATGCCTAGGTGGTGCTTGGAAGGGAGCCATAAATCTGGAGGCACCAAACATATCCAAAAATCTCTTCACAATATCCCCTGCCCCCAAGTTTCTGAGCACATCGTATATGTTATATACTTGGTTTTGATTTTCGAAAGAATATTTTACAATTGACTATTTCAATCGATGATTTCATAATTGAGAAAGATACACTGATCCGGTGGGAGAGTCAAAATCACGTGGAAAAATAGCATTGTACTTCATAGGATGTTTCTTAGATGAACTGGTGATGCCAATATATACATATATATATATATACAATCATATACGCATATGTTCAATAAAAAAAGATATCTAAACATATATACCTAGGACCGGTTTGGTCCTTGTTTTGAATGAAGGTATAGCTGTCGCTATCCATAAAAATTGCAATCTCAAAAATACGGCCCCATTGTTCAAAACACAGCCCTTACGCTTTTTGGTGATATTTAGGATTTCTCATGTTTTACCATCTTTTTTATCCTGCCAAATACATATAATATTGTGTATATCAACTGGTAAACAGCTTGATGTCTCCCAACCCCCCACTCCTTAAACAGGTGGCGCGAGTAGATTTGTCCAGTGCCATGGTCAATCGGCTTCGGAATGCTGCACAAGGGTCAGAGGTGCTGGACAAAAATCTCCCGGGACAATTTGGGTTGTTTTTTTTGAAGGTTACCTACCTCCTGAGAACAGGGGTGATGAAATTTTAGATTCCCTATTTTTGAGGGATCGAACGATGCAAATGTAGCTTATTTTTGAGGGTTGGTTACAATGACCTCTGAAAAAGAACTATGTTCCCCTCAAATATGATGATGCTTGGAAGACTAGCCTTTTGCAATGGTGCTACTTTTTCTCAGGAATGATGGGATAATTACGATGGAGCTAAAGCGCCCCCCCCAAGAAAAAATCCTCACGTGATCAACTAGGAGGTTGAAGCTAAGATAGATAGTCCTTTCCTGGAAACAAGCAAAATATGGGTGGAATATGAAGACTTTTGGTAGAGATCTGCTTGGTACATCTTGGTACCCCTTGAAAGTTTTCTTTTTTGTTTGTTGTTTAATGTTGATGTATTGGGCAGTTTTACCCCCAAAGCATTAATGAGTAAACCCTTACAGAGTGGTGTGTTCATGTATTTGATAATGGGATTTTGGTGGGCTGGTGACACAGTATTCCCACAATTCGTATCCAAGCATCACGGCGTTTTCCACTCATTTACGGATTCGCTGTTGTGCCAACGTTCAATCATTGGAGATGGTTTAATCTGTTGAATTCTACCACGGGGTTTGAATATATGGAAATCTTGAATGACCATTTCTTGATGGTTGGTATGTTGCCAAGTCTATTGAGCCTAATCATAGCTCAATTCTTTTTTTGCTTTTTCCAACTCTAGTTGCAACTTCACCTAGCCCTGGTTGTGATGGTAAGTTGCAGTCCATCAGACATGTGCCACATAAAAGGCTCATAAATTCTTTCCCCGACTTTCATCCCGCGAAACCTTCGTAGGGTGTCACCATCAGATTTTCTTCATTTATTTTGATGTTTATGCATTTAGTTGTCTCATATGCAAACTATTTGCCATTTTGGTGAATATTTAGTGCCCACGTGGCATGACGAAACATGAAGTTTTCCGCTGACAAAAGCGACCATCTCGGCAGCCGCTTACCCTGAAGATATGGACTTCTTTGGAGCGACGATGTCTCACGGCTTGCATGAAACTTATTGTATCTTCATTGTCCACTGGGAAAGCATCCTACCTCATGTACCGCTTCAGATCATTTATGGTCATTATGGTACCCTGGGGGTCATTGGTCAATTTACAGGTCCAATCCCATTTGATGGTTCTTCTATACCTACTCTTCTATACCTACCTGTTTCAGGCTCAACATCACCAGAACACAAGGGTGTTTTTCCTACATTCTTTCTGGATCTCGGTGTTCAAGTTCGGAAAACCCTTGACATGTCGCGTGGCAGCCGAAGCAGCCAAAGCAGCTGTTTTTCACCATGCCTGCAAGAGAACTTCGTGATGTAGATGAAGTGCAATATTTGGAGCATCTTAGTTGGCATATTGCTGAGAACTGGTAGATTTTTTTTTCTTGCATCAACAGTAATGTCAAAGTATGCGGTGTCGAATGCGGTCATGCTTACCAAGTTCGTCAAACAGATGGCACAAAGCTCCTGCTAATTAAAGCGGCATATGGTGGGATACGGCCTGAAACTCCAAACATATAAAGTTGGTAGCAATCCAAATTTCTTGTGTTTTTTGATTGATTGGTTTTCTTGGCTATTGAAGGCGCAAGATACTTTGCTAAAGTTTTTGTTTTGCTACTTCCCACTCAATCGCTTAAATTATCAAATGTTCCTAATGAATTCCATGTAGCCCACTGCACTGCGTCCTTCATGAATAAAAACAATCGCTCTTGTATATTGACATACTATATAAATGTACTCCTTCGAGTTGTAACGAGATTCCTGGAGGCCAAAATTTACTTGACCAACAACAATATCCTTTCAAAGCTTGCAGAACTTGGTTGAGTTTTGCTAATGGTAGTTAAAGTGACAGGAAATCACAAGATTGTAGGATGGCGGGGCAAAATGGTATTTGATGCCACTAAAACTATGAACAAAAACGAAGAATGTACGGTGTGAATGGTAGACTTGACCCTATTCTTGGGTGATCGATCACTGTTGGGTCACATGTCACATGTCATTCTTTGGCCATGTTTTTGACCTTTGAACCGGAAATGGTGGACTCAGGTATTGGTGCAAATTGACCTTTCGCACCAATGATCTTCATGTGCCTTTGATAAGATTTGTTGGAGAAAGGGATGTTTTTTTGTTGTGCAAAACTGAAAGTGTCATTTTGTGAGCTTTGCTGCTGAACTGGAGAAACAAATGCTATACTGATTTCTATACTACTGTGTGTAGGAGATATGTGCAAAATGGTTTGCGTTCGGTGTTTGATTCTCAGAATCTCGTATTTGAATTTGAAGCATGTCACCAAGGGTGCATGGCCAGAACTCCTGCTGTTGACCTAGTGGGTGTTGCTGGTGTACCTAACTTTTGGGTTAGCCATATCCTTGTCCCCCGGACATCAAAAATCCTCCTTTTTGAAACTGCAAATCCTCAAAACATGAATTTCATAGTTCATTCTTCGCCATGATTAGTCATATATGAATAATTTCCAGCCTGCTTTGTAAGTTTCGGCCTTTGTCCCCTGGAAGATCTAGAAAAGATTGCGATATTTCCCGAGGTGCGTGGTTGTTGGTCCTTGGGTGATACTAGCGAATTAGAACGGCTGCGTGTTTATGCGGAGAAGCTCCAAGGACCTCTTGCACTTCGGCTTGAAACAGACAAGACTTGGAGGTAAGGTTTTGTTTTGAGTCCAGCAATTTAACCAGGAAGTTTTGACAGCACTCAAGTGGTAAAATTGATATATGGTGAGATGTGGACTTAAAGCAGGGATACCTGGGGATAATGGGGTACGTCCCTTGGGAAAACAATGGATTTTATGACCCTTTTTTTTAAGCAGACCCTGTTGGCCAGACACTCGAAGTACTTTCCTGCTAAACTACTCGAGTAGGTCAACTCACCTAAATGTTCAAGTAACTAAATTGGAGATACAGATGCAGTGACTTTATTTATTTGTTTAAAAGATCTTGCAAGGCTAAGGCCCTGTTCGTCTTCTTGGCAGACAATCAACACTTTATCCATGCTGTACACACATCATGATTCCTTTGATAGCTGACATCCGGTTATCCCTCCTTCTTTTGCAGTACAAACTATGATGACATGACGTAAGATCACCTAGATATGCAGTCTCGGCGGAAATTCCCAGCAGTTGCCGTTGACTGACATGGACCCAGGACGGGTGGAAGGAATCCAGTCGCACTTCTCCTGTTGGTTGTACTCAACAGAATAAAAACCTATGTCTATACATTTCTTCATATGTAGTGCATGATGGCAACTGATGTGAATTGTTTGTTGGGTTTTTTCGGTTGGGAAGTTTGTCAACTATACTCTGTTGTGTTATTTGGAGGCTGGTTTCATAAGATATCAGAGTCTTCAGAAGGTCTGATTGATATGCAACTAGGTGCTCACTGACTCTGCACCATGCCTTTCAAAGTTGGGGTATCATGTTCGGACTGCAACAATGGGACCAATTTTTGTTATACTACAAGTAGGTCCATATTGGGATCCATGTCTTTTGTCATGTTTACTGCTGATGGAAACTAAACCTGCAACACCCGCCATGCAGAAAACCCTGTAGATAGTGGGACAAAAAGACAACTACAGCATTTTATTGGCTGGTGAGGGATTTCTTCCATCAAGCGTTTGTTATTTTTGTCAACACTCAAACCATGATCTAAATGTGTCAGGTATATAGCTTCATTGATGTCCAAGACATCATTGGAGAAGAGGCGGGATTTTTACTTTCTGATGTCAATCGTTGAGGGCATGGCATGAGATGGGCTTCAAAACGATTTCCTTTACCCTTTAGTAGACCAAACGTGATGGTTTTATTTCATCCTTTCGGTACTGGTGGACCTTCAACGATTTTTGTTGCGACTTCATCTAGAATCTGTGGCATTCGATTTGTTATGGTGTAGTTTTTGCGTTATTTCCTGGCTTTGGGGATGTTTCTTCCCTGTCTTTTTATTGTGAATCTTTAACACCTCACGGACCTCACAGTAGCCTGTACTGGGGATCCACGAATTGGAGGAGATGTTCCCAAACATCAACTAGATTTTACATTGATAAATCTGGCTGTTTCGACTAGCTGTGTTTAAGTACGAAATCACCAGCATATGTGAAACTAACATGTCCTCTCCCAAGGTTGGGAAGATGATGTTCCGGCTTTCCACATGTGGGATATGTTAGTTCTCTGGAGGGTATTGTTCAACAATTCATACTCCCCAAAGTCACTTTTGTGGATGCCCCAAATCAAGGGTCATATCTTCTGAAAAGGTCCTTTCAAGCCCCAAACAGATCACTCGGAAGAACGCAATATAAGAATTACAAACATGCCACCTTTTTCCCCTCCAAAACGTTATTTACAGCTGCGAATACAACTATGTTAAGTACTGACTCCTCAAGGGTACATTTCATACATTTCCAAAGGGACCTGTTATTTGTAGAAGCAGGTCCGGTAGGTCAAGGATCAAAATGGATCTATGGCAAGTTGGGGCTTGAAGAACGATGGCCATTTCACTGATTTCTTTTAGTTCCCCATTGTGGTACTATTCATGAATTAAATACCTTGCAACTTACATTAAATAGGTTTGATTTTGATGTGTTTAAATTTATCGTCCCATGTTCTCACGGTGTAGGTGGTACTTCCTGAGAAGCATTACAGTATAGGTCTTCACACCAAATCTGCAAACTTCATACTTGGTACTGGTAAATATTCATGTTGTACATAGTCATCAACCATCACCACAACGCATTTAGAACTATTTAGCTACACTATTGATGTACTTAGTAGAACGCTTAGGTGGTGGTTTCAAATATTTTTTATCTTCACCCCTACTTGGGGAAGATGTCCATTTTGACCAACATTTCTTTAAATGGGTTGAAACCACCAACAACTTAGAAGTTGCTTCCTTTTCATTTGAACATCTGCCAGGCTCAGCCATGGCCCGACTTGATTGATGCAGGGCGTTTCGACCTAGATTGGCGCGATGTGGAATTTCCCGTTGGCTCCTTGGAACTGCCCAGAGCCGCTCTTCGACGTGGGGAAGCAAAGGTTCGGGGATTCCAAGGGTTAGTTTTGGGGTGCTGAAAATCTTGGTTTCGCCCAGGTTGTTGTTGTTGTTGCTGGTGCTGGTGCTGGTGGTACATTCATAACAACCAAATTGATCAGTCAACCAAGCCCTTCGCAGCTAAAGGTGCCTATAATAATGAAACTTCTTAGGTGATCTTACAGTATCCCAAATGCCGTTACTTGAACTGTAATTGGTGCATGCAAAAGAATTTGGACGAATGGATGTGCTGATGGAATAAGAGAAAAGAGACAAGCTTCCTCTGGGAAAGCTGAGGTTTGTGACGACATCACGCTTGATACGCAGCACTTATTTCCAGTTATTTTTTGTCTAGTATCTTGGTCACTTCTATGTTTTACGCATTTGATCTCATACCAGCACAAGATACGTCCAACACATTTGTTTGACTTATTTACTGCAACAGTTGTCTCATGTTTGCAGCTGAAGGATTTTTGGTTGCCATGGGCCATAGAAGTCTACCATACCAATGGTCAACACCATGATTGGCACCATGGGGCTATTTCCAACTTGGGATCATATTCTTCATGGGTAAATTTCGCACATATGATATGCTGAATATCTTCTAAACGATTTGCAAGATTTGAATCATTTCAAGTGATGTTTGATTTTCTTCATCATAAGTACACCCTGAAAAAAACGAAAAACAAGTTTCCATAGTTTTTCCTTCAGCTGGTAGGTTTGATAGACCATTGCTCCAGAACTGTTTTTGGGTTCCTCAATAGATGGCAGGCCTTCCTCATTTGCAGGGTCGCTTTGGGGCGCGCCAGCACGGCCACTTGTCCAATTCTTGGCGAATTTCAGATCAGGATCCATGCCCACCCGCTCCTAAGACACTTGAAAAAGCTACCGGAAATAATGATGACATCCACCATTGTTCCTTCCAATGTCCTTATCTAGCCTTTGTTTCCTCAAACAAACATGGAGGCCAATTAGGATGAACAGGTTGGGCAGCCATCATCTTCCTGTCACGTCACCATCTGTACCTGCTGTTAGTCATCTTTTTTGTTCGTTCCTGAAAGTTCTATGCGATTATTGTTATGCTTGTCATTGCTTGTCTATGTTGTATGCCATATGAGCTACGTTTGCTCATAGTCATAGTCCTTGTTGTTTGATCAGCTTCGTGACATCTATCGCAACCTCAGTGCTGAGGATTGGACACATATCTTTAGACATCTTTAGACTGTCTAAGCATCTTTAGCTTGGCAAAGAGGTGCAATTCAAAGACAATATAACATGTATGAAAACATACTGCAGGTATTTATATTTCCTTTATTGTGATATCAAAAGCAGTAAATTGCCATATATATATTTTTGTTCATAATCATATATGCTCTATTTACATGTAGTCACAAGTAATATGTTGCGGAATCTCAATATTCCAACAATATCCAATTACCACTTCCTGTATTCACCTCTTTTAACTGACCTCGATGCCCTTGCTCAAACACTTTCACATGAAGACCATATTGTGGAATCCTTGACAAGTTGACAGTGGCAGGTTATCACATTTATACCACCGGTTTTATAGGTCCCAAGTGGTGCACTATTTCAGTAATCAACACTACCATGGGATAGCAGACATCTAACGACTTGTTTTGTGGTCTACAAGCACTCAGATTGCTTGTAATCTTCAATTCTGAATATGCTTGAGGTCAAAGAGGGAGCACCAAAGTTTCCAGAGTTCTTCTCCTCCTGTGCCTTTGTTTATATATACGGATTGGGGGTCCACTGGTTTGGTTGTTGGTGAGTGTTGCAACTGGTTCCCATTGAAACCCTCGTCTAGTGCCCAAAAGGAAACATGAAGCCAAAAACAACAAACATTCATCCCCTAAAAGAATAGGTATACGAGCCCCTGCCACTATTTTTGTTCAATTGTTTTGAGTCTGCATGTTAGGTTTAGAGAGTGCAAGACATATTCCATTCTGAAACAAATGCCTAGACATGATGGTGGATCGCTTGATGATCATGATGATAAGGATGACGATGATCAAGTTCATGTTAAGAGCTGTCTCTGTCTTTTGCTTGCGCAACTTTCCGAACGCTATTATTTACATTGTTTTGGAAGCGTTCCAGCTTGACTACAGAATGAAATAATAGGGACATAATCCTCTAGTTTCATGGACATACCATGGTATAGATGTCCCCAGACCTCTAAAACATCTTCAAGTCAGGGTGCTCTTTGAACCTCAAGGGATGGTGTCTAAGCACCCACATCTGCTAAGGTTGTGTTAGTCGATTAGTTTTTGTTGCCCAGCTTGATTTTTTTGGGGGATGGGGTTCCAGTCATACCCAGAATAGCGAATGGTATTTGTTTTTGTACTAGGCTATACCACTTTAAAAGAAATACTGCAATATGGTCATATATAGTCAACTTTCATTAATAAGTTGGATGTCTACGGTAGGTGATAGATTGCGGTTTGAACCGATTTAATACAAATGTGCGGCTCCAGGAAAAAACTATTTGTTTGATTGCTGAAATGTTTGCCAAGACAGTGGAAGTTGATCGTTCTCCAGTTTTACAATCATCATTTCCACCATGTTTTGGTCGGTGGTACGGGATGATGTACGACCATCAATCCAATGAAATCATGACAGAAATCTTAAATGTTTGCATGGTTAACTCTCTTCGTTGCTTCAGGTTTGGTAAGGGATCAAGCTTCCACTCTAGTGGCACGTGGTGATGGTTTGGATCCTATTGCTACTTGGATTTCAATGACTTGGCAGCCAAACATATGGACAGATACCACGTGAAACCCACCTTCAACGGCCCTGGGCATCCCTGGGCACCTCCCGGAGTTGGATCATTAATATTCCCACGGAGGATGGAGGTAAGGAAGCAACAACTATGAAAAATATGAAAAACTGCAGGGTTTCATGGTTTTAACCACATGTTTGCAAAAAATCACATGTTGTACGCTTTGAAAACATTGGATTTTGCTCAAAGGTGTTTTTTTCTGTGGTTTGCTAGCATTCCAATTATCATCAGCACTGTGTTTTTTACCAACTTTGAAGCTGTTGCTGTTTCCCAAGGCAGACTGGCAGCAAGTCTACCGGGTCCGTAATCGTTGCTCGACTTAGTGAAAGCTATCAGCGTTTGATGTTCCTGTACTGCGAGCTGTTTTTGTGTGAGGTGACTCAGTAGGTTCAAAATTAGTTTTTACTGATGGAAAAGATGTGGCACTGAGTCAAATGATGATATGTTTCAATTTTAGTAAGGAACCATGATTGATGTTCACTTTCCATTGTTGGTGGGACAGGGATACATCCAAGGAGATAGATGTGTTACACGTGAGTCAATAGTCATTAGGTGGTATAAACAAATACATCTGCTGAAATTATAGTTATATCACCATCAACCCTTAGTTCAGGATTCCTGAGGTTGGCAGCATTTTTGGGGAGGTCCATTTTGGTGGTCCAATCTTTTCAGTCATCACTATATGTGGATTGCTGGGTCAAACATATCTTGAAACACTTCGACAAATATAGGATATATGACAAGTACTGTGAGTACTTTGGGGATCTCTTGGTCTCCAAAATGAGAGGCCCGGAGGAGCGGTAAGAAAAGATGTGATAGTCCTCATGGTCACTGATACTGTGGGTGGCATGTATATTGCTATATTTGCACGTAGCCTTCAACAAAATGACTCCGATTTAATCACAACACATGGAGAGTAGCGGCAGGTACATTTTTTCCCCAAAATGGTTGTACTTGCGGGTTGGAGGCCCAAAATCCGAGGATAATCCTGACCAAGTGCTCAAGGATTGTTGGTTTTTAGTGGCTTAGATGCTTACAGATAGGTGACAGATGAAGAACTGAATAGATCAATAGATAGATGGATAAGTAGGTAGATATAGGTAGATAGATCGATAATTAGTTGTCTAGATAGATACATTTTTTTTGGGCATATGGACATTGACACCAACCAATAGATAGACAACCAGATAGATAGAGGTTTTCCACCCATGACATTTTTGCCATTTTTCAAGGCGATCAAGTCCTTCCTTTTGCTCTTTGTGAGGCAAGCGCCGAAACGAAACCGGGATGAACTCCGTGAAGGGGCAAGGAATCGAATCTAATGGGTAGAGTATGGTAGAGTAGTGAAAAGCCTCTGAGTTGACATCCTACAATACTACTGCTATAGTACTATCCGTTCTGTTTGTTATCAAATTTTGACTGTGTTATTGGTGTTTATGAGAATTTGTTTGTTTGGTTGGTTTGTTTTCCTGTGCATGTGTTGAAAAACATCTAAATCACTTTGTGTTTGCTGAACTTGTTGGTCACCATTTGGGTGCATATTTGTAACCTCAACATAGATTGCACGTTTTGAACGGAATGCTTCTGATGAGAATGAACTTATTTTTCAGGCGTTTGAATTATGATATACACATCAGCCAGATTCCAAAAATTACCAGTCTCCAAATGTTTTCTTCTGTTGAATCCTAGGCCCATGGGTTCACAAAGTCATTAAGTGCAAGTGAAATTGACCGGTCGGAGGTTGGATATTTCGGTTGGAATCCCTGTGAACAAAAACACCACTGCCACAGGTGGTTTTTGAAGAGCAACGAGCAGTGGCGAAACCGTTGATTTGCGAACATTGTGACTGGGATTTTTTTTAAATAGGGGAAGACCCCCAAAGAACAAAAGCATCCAAATTCATACAGTCATCAGAGTTCAGTGATGTTTGTTATAGCTGCATTTGTTTTTTTTTGTGGGTGTGGGAGGATGGGGTAAACAAAGTCATATCAAACCTTATCAAGTTTCGGATTTTTTGGAACTTGTAGGGATCCACCAGTACCAAAGCTTCCTACAGGTACCTTTAGATTGGGGAGTTGTACCAAAGTATAGCAAGGAAGGTACCTAGAATTCATATATGGAGATGTTTCAAACACATGTTCCTTTTGTTGTAAACCGAAAACCAATCGAAATTGGGATGCAACATCGAACATTTACATGAAATTCGAAGCCATGGATCGTGGTTAGTTTGAACAATCATCATGTTCATGTTCCATGGGTATCTTTTTGGAGTAAAGCCCTTAAGAAAGCCCTTAAGGACTTCAGGATATAAGTCCTGCTCCTAAAGGTCAAAGTGTTTTGATCCGCGACATGCATCAAATTCCTGAGATGTTTGCCATTGTTTTGTCACGCAGTTCCTCTTCACCCAAGGTGAACAACGACCCGCCTCTGTCTATTGCAAGAATGACAATGCACATTTTTGTGCCGCTTGTGATGCGACACATCATTCAGAGATTTGCCTGCATCTTTGGAGAAAAAAACAGTGATGGTCCTGCAACCAAACCCTTCATCCCAAGGTACTACCCTAATGTATATCCAAATTTTCAGGAAATTCATACTCAGCATATTTTGACCTATGATTATTTCCAAGGCATCTCCAATTCATATCTCCATGTTGTAGTTTCTGTAGGCTTTTTCACTGCACTGCCCAGAAATAAATGGGCACAAGGGTTTCTGAAGGTAAGAACTCCTTCGTGATGATGTAGTAGTTTTTTTTAGCCTTTTCTGAATTTTCCAAGATTTGTTTCCAAATTGACCAATGACCATTTGATGGTAGTTTTGGATTATTTTTGTCCCAGTGATCTCCATATGGATCAATCATATGAATACATACATAATTTCATAATGAAATTGGTGGCAGTTTCAACCCAGATTTTTTTGAATCCCATTTCATGAAGGTTGGAATATCTCCAATTGCTAGGTTTTGGCTTAGTAGTTTGGTACAAATGCTGCAAAAATGCCGTGTAATTGTTGTGAAACAGATGTGTTTGTAAGGGGAGGGTGATTTTCTGTCACTTGGAGGGCTTCTTTGTTTTTAGTTTCCACTGTGATCCTGCAAGTTCCATCCAATGGTTTCCCAAGAGGGTTTCTGGTTTACTTCATAAATCCTTCCTTTCCAGACTCAGCAATCCGTGCATGTTTGTCAAAACTTCCCCAAAACCTTTGTCCAAACAACGTGCCTTGAGGAAAATGAATTCTTTGCTCGTCATCAACGTTTCTCCTTGGAACACTCACCTTTGCAGTTTGGCTTTTGTCGCCATCATCCATCAGAACGACATGAGAGTGTATGCCTTCAATGTAAAACACGGCTCTGCCGAATGTGTACCTTGGCAAAAGTAGATTGAAACGGAAACTGGCAGAAAAATCCCATAGTTCTCTACTGGAGCCAAGAGGACGTTTCACACTATATAAATGATTCTTGGAGCAAAGGTATGATTTTAGGAATAGGGCCAGGGATGTATCAAAAATGACGTTTTAAACAAATGAATGGAACGATTTGTTGTTGCACTTGTTGTTGAACAAGAGTTCATTCCACTGCAATTTAAACTTGGACAATGAACTATCCTCATGAATCCAATGCGAACACACCTGCAGCAGATCTTTCTTGGTTGACTCATGGTAGTTCGTTAAAGATCACTTGTAACTTTGATGACAAACCTTATTTTGAGCATGAACTAAAAAGTATGTTTGATGCAGGTCCTGAATATCACTAGTACTAGGATTGATATATGTATTTAGTATATGGTATGTTCTAAGAACGACAAGATTTCCCAGGGGTAAGATTTCCCAAGTGACATCCCTAGTGACTATAGTTCACACTATATTCATAGTTAGTATACTTCACTCACACCTTGGGTTGAAGCCTGGGATAGCCACGTGACTCGGTTTTAAGCGCCGACGAGGTAATAAATTTGGAGACCATGCACGGAAGGAACACGAAGGTCATACCTTGATGCTACTTGATGTCGGAGAACGAAGCCTACCGCTGGTTTTGGTTCGTTTTTGGTGGTGCTTTTGTTTAGGAAAGTGACGTTGGATCAATCCGAGTTGAAAAAAGGGAACATGTTGTTTTTTTTTGCAAAGCACCAGGTATAGAGGCTTTCATGGTTTGTGTGTTTCAAGGGGTGTGCTTGGTTATAGATTAGGGAGGATTGGGCATCCCATCATTTACCAGGGATTTGTATGGAATGGGATATGTTTTTGTTATTTGTTCGTGGCTCACTTGAGCTATCCCAAGTCATTCCTTCAGAACCAGTGCTGGCAGGCAGAAATATAGCTATAATCACTGCTGATAGGATAGTACACATCCTCCCTTGAAGTGGCTTTTCCATAAGGAGTTCCATAGATTGCCGTAGATGGGCTGATATTGAAAGTTATCCGAAGGTAATGTGTATGCAAATGTGTATATGTGTTTTTTACACATACATCTCATGTACACTGTTTGAAAGAGACATCGCAACAGAAATCCATTGAAATCAATTCTGTTCAATAGGTAATGCTTCTACAAATGGTGGATGTTCAGTCCATATTAGTTCACAAGAGGGTATGAGATGTATATGCCACATAGTAAATCGTTATCAAAAGGTAAACCCCAAAATTTCAAAACAACCCAGCCCAGGCTTAAAAAAGTAGCAATTTGGTAGCATCTTTTGCAGCAAGGGTATGAAGTGACAAAATCCTAAGCTCATTGATTGTGATATGGTCTATGGTCCCATGTGCCTCAACTGGAAATCAAGTAATAAGATCACCATAGGTTGAACCAAGATCACCACATTATCATGCCCGTTTCGTAAAATTATTAGGTCTACGGTGGAAGCATTTCAGCTGGCCATGCAGGGAAGTACCGACTCGGAAACTTGACACTAACCAGAAGTCGACACGCCACTATTTTCAAAAGAAATGGTGGCTTCCCATTCTTGGATGATGATCAACCCTTACTATTGGAAACATGTTGGTTACGAAAACAAACAACCTCTAAACATGTGGTGGTTGAACTTAAAAGAGCCGGCCCTAAGCAGCGGTTAAGACCTGTTTTTGTAGGTGAGTTTCACCAACCTCTTTGTTTTGTACATGGAGTTGTTATTTTAGAGTAACATCTTCACAATTATAGATGGATGAATATACAATATATATATATGTCTAACATACATGCTTATGCTAACTTATCCTAGACAATATCATAGATATGATAATTATCCATGTATCTAAAGGCTTTAAGAGGGTGCACTTTCCAATCTGAAAATCCTTATGACCAAGCCATAGCACTGGGTATCATCAAGGGAAATCCCTGGCTGTACGCAGCTGAGGGTATGGAAATCCCGGTGGATAGTAAGGACTAACAAGAAACTATTTTGAGATTCCTAAGCACTTGCAACAATGATGTATTGTGACATGTAGTGAATCGTGAATAAATGTTCTACCCGCAGAGTTTTGACTCATCTCGTTTATTCATCGTTGCATTGAAATTTGGGTGGATAGTATACCTGCTATCTAAGTCGTACATAGTCATACAACACGAAACCATTCAAATTCTAAACTAGGGCCTTTTCCACAGATCAAGATCTCACAGTCAGCCCAAACATATACTTATCATTCGTAAATTATAGTGGCGTAAGATAGAGAAAGTCGTGAAAATCTCACAGATAACAAAGAATCTAAATATTACAATTATATATAATTACATCGATCTGATAGTAGCACGTAATTTTTATCTGAAATATCTGAAACTGTTGATTTGTTTTGTGGCATGCTAGATGTGCTATCCAAACATGAGAAACAAAACAACATGAAAAACAGCATTGCGTTTGTTTGTCCACGGGCATTGTTTGTTTGCGAGTAGTAACATGTATTCGTATATTTTGTTCATGTCACACTTCGGACACATGCAAAAATCAACATCTGTTTGCTAGAGGGTTGAAAACCACACTGTGTGTTTCAAGTTTGTCGAATGTAGCCTGGTTCAACTACTACCCTGGTTCACTGTTTTAACAAAATCCATGTGAGCTACGAAAAAAACCTCTCACATTTACTTTTATATGGAGGTTAATCTGGGGCGCCTGCGCGAAAGGAAAATGCTGGTTTGCGAAAGCTCGCGAAAGCAAAAGTGCACCGCGAAAGCCGCGAAAGCTAACATGTGTAGACATGTGTATTAGGGATTTGGTACTGCAAATCTGCGAAAGGTTCGCGAAAGATGTGCGAAAGGTTCGCGAAAGCTGAGGTGTTCAAGTCCAGGAGTTCCCCCTATTTGCATGAAGTGGGCTAATCGGCAAGTGTAAAGCATTCCTTTGGAAATGCTAAGCAAACCATTTCCATGCTAACATGTGTAAGTGAGAGCAAGTAAGCAAAAGAACAAAGCTGCCTGCACAAACTCCTCTCTCCCCCATATAAAAAGCCTCAATAAATCCACTCTGGCCTTAGATATACTTCACTACCCCTTTCTCCGCGAAAGGGTCGCGAAAGGGTTTGTTCAACCATGTGTTCCGCGAAAGCTAAAACTGTGGTCGCGAAAGTGATGCGAAAGCTCCCGCGAAGGTATGTTGCCAGTATAACCGGTTAGGAGAGGGGTTTTTTTCAATGCTCATGTGTTTCCTTATTTATATAAACATCATATACGTATGTTTCTATAACATGCCTAGTTACTGTTCAGCTTCAAAGCCAAGGGCCAAGCATGTAGGTTTTCAAACAGAATGATTTCAAACATATGATCTTTGTTTGAAAACTACAGTTAAGTTAACAACACTGAAAAACAAAGTTCTCTTAAAAGCAATTTGCTTAGAGGAGATTCTCAGAATGGGCTCAGAATCGGCTCAGCGAACAACCTACTACGCCATGAAATGACAAATTAGGACCCAACAAATTCACATCAAGAAGTCTCGTTTTTTTCGACGAGTTCAACTTTGAAATGAAGATCATTTTTACATATTTTTACCAGCCTCCCAACAGTCTACGTCTATAATCTCTCCAATTGTAGCTTGATTTCTTTTTTTCATTCCTTGGTGCATGTGTTGGTCCACCTCCCACAGGATCTTCGATTGGAGAAACATCGAAATGCCTTGAGGGAGGCGCTTCAAGATCGACATTTTCAACTTACAGAAGTTCATAACAACTTTCAGGAGAGCTGATGGTTTTCCTCAACAGTTGATTGGTGTTGGGGGGGTTGGGAGCAATAAATGGAATGATAAAGTAATATAACATGTTGATTAGAGATTAGTAGGAAGAAACTATAAGAAGAATCCGGGTATCTAAAGAGTTCTTTATCGTGAGCTAAGGAGGGGGTTGAGCTGGTGGGAATGCTGGAAAACTGGGGATGCCACTTTTGATTGATACTTAGCAGCCTTTTTGTGCATAACTTTGAAGAAAGCACATGTTGTGGTGACCTCGTGCTGATCTTACCCTGTTGGTGGGGGAATTCGTGGAGACTTGGGGGGCCATAGGAAAATGCAGCGATTTGAGGACTCAGAAAAACGTGCTGCCCTACACAATTTCCACCAAGGTAAAACAACTCAGCGGGTCTTCTTTAGAAGTTCCATGAACCCGATGTTTTGGTGTTTCGCTGATGCTTGTAGGGGCATCCCATATGAAAAGAG
The DNA here is from genome assembly GCA_000507305.1 of Breviolum minutum Mf 1.05b.01. NCBI lineage: Eukaryota > Dinophyceae > Suessiales > Symbiodiniaceae > Breviolum > Breviolum minutum. The sequence goes on from DF240267.1 coordinate 47,749, forward strand.
TTGGTGCCCATTACAGTGGTGCATATCCACAGCAGATGCAGTATAATGACAGGGACAATGGCGGACAATGGTGACGATGCCAACTCTGTTTCAGATTATATTCATGATAGGTGGTCCTATAAGCGTTGAGTTCGAGTGATGGCTCACGATGATGATGATGATGATGATGATGATGATGATGATGATGATGATGATGATGATGATGAGAATGAGGATGAGGATGATGATGATGATGATGTTGATGATGATGATGATGATGATGATTAGTAGTAGTAGTATTATTAGTAGTATCATTAGTAGTATTATCGGTATTATCAGTAGTATTATTATTTTTTTATTTTTGATGCTGATGCTGGTGGTGGTTGCGGCGATGATGGTGATGAGAAAGACCATGATCTCTGCCATGATGTCAATGGATACCCATGACATGATGATTTATGAGCCAACATTTTTCTGCACGTAGACACAAAACATACTGTACCAAGCATTATCATGACATATATTACAATTATAATTATAATTTCATTGATAGTTCAATGCCAATGCGTCAAAAGTCAAAAAGTCACCACCACCTCGCATGTCCTCCAGGAAACTCAACATCAAATGGACGGTGTCCTTCGTGGTGCATTGGATCAACTGGAACGTGCTCAATCGAGAAAACTGGAATTTCTTCAATCCATGAAGAGACAGGTGGGGGGAAAACCTGGCTCTCAATTTTGTTATACCCACAGGATCCATGGGATTGGTATATATACCTACATTTGCCATAGATAGCACCCATTCAAGTAGGTAAATATACCATTCCCATGGATCCTATGGGACAGATCTATACAAAGGTGATCAGGTTCACGCTTCAGCTGTTTGTTTTTGAGCTCCCAGGGCCCCACGTGGAATACCATGAAACAGATGTCAGCTCGGCCACCCAAAAGCTTCACAACAAATCAGTTCCCGTAAGATGTTCTAAAGCATCGCTCCGTTTTTTGGAAGATTCTAGCCATTCTATATAGCCAAAATAGATACTAGACTCGCGGGTTAGCTAACATAGGAAAGACATATCCACATGTCTGATGATATGTTCTAGAGGAAATCTTAGGTAAGTGTTTACAACGCCATGTTAGGTTACTTCAGGGTGTACGTATGATATGGCCATGAACCCTCCAAAAGATTGAAGGTTCACAACAAGGTTTTTCGGCATCCATCGCTCCAACTGGAAATTTTGCACAGTCGGCGTTTCTTCAGGTGACGACCCAGTTGTTGTTTATTCAATGGCTTGACAACTTTCAAGCACATGCACGAATGGCACTACCACCCGCTGATGCTTGATTTAACTTGGCCTAACTGGGGAGAAGGTGCGAGAAGTTATTGAGTGTTATTGAGAATATCAAAGTTACTGAATGCTATTGTTTTGCTTGCCTTTTGGCCAGTGATAAGCATTTATTGTAGCCTGAAATGACTATCGCCTGTAGTAGTCCATAGCCACTCGTACATGTTCCATCACAACTGCTGACAACAAGGGTTGATGGTTGAAACATGAACACTTCAAACATCACACCGCTGGGAACCACTTCAGGTGATCCTTCAGGATCTTGTTTTTTGGTAGCAGCCTGCAAGGACTTGAACCATGCAAATCTTGAACCACTTGATCTGAGGATTTTGTAGTGGCCACCAAACGGCATGAAGGTTTGCTCGCGGCCCTTTTTGGATCTAGTCAAGGTCGGGGGGAACTTTGACGACAAAGTTGGATGCTGATCGAGAAGACAACGAAAAAGAGGTGATAAAGACAAGAGAACTTTGGAAACTGAAGAAAGCTTAGTTGAGTATGTCATATTTGGTTTGAAATATTTCGAAGAGAGTTGTGTTTTTTCTGATACACCTGCAGAAAAGGGATTATTTGTTTGCATTGTTTTTTGGTTGTGCAAACATCGTAAGATTGGCAGGTTTACATAGCTTTGAAGCTTTGTTCGACTTGTGGGGCACAAATCGATAAACAAATTGGATGAGGGCTTAGATCACCCCATTGAATCATCAACTACAGTTGGCATGAGTCTCTTCCAACAAGTATGTGCTTTTGGCTTTGAATATCATCTCCCACCCTTCCTCAAGCCCCATTCATTACCTGTACATGGACGGGACTCTCAAGACAGGGATCGATCTAAAGACGTTTGGAGATTAGATGGTTTGTAGTTATACACTTAATACAGGTTCCATATGTTTGTTTTAGAGTATTTTGATACACCATTTCTTTCAACTTGTTTTTGTTGATCCCTTTATTTTCTCAACAGTTGAATCGTTTTGGCGATCTTTTTAGTTGCTGTAGCGTTTTGTGAACAAAAACCCATGGCAGGTTCTATTCCAAAAGGTGCTGAATTAGGACTTGGATCCATCCCTGCATGGGTGCATGAAGAACTTCTGCTCGAAGGCAACGGCTGCCGGGGGGGCTTTTGGGGGATCTATAGGATCTGAATCTCTTGGATGATTTTGCGAAGGAAAGTCAGTAACGAAGCGCCAAATTTTTGCGAGTTGTTTTTTTTTTGGTCCCATAGTTGGAGAAAAAGTGTGAAAAGTCAAAGGAACTCTCATAAACTTGCTTTGAATTGAGGTTGAGAATATGTGTGTAATTGGACAGGTAGGATTGGAAGGATCAGGGGTAAGAACCTGATCCAATTTCTTTGTGGTTGGGTTAATGAAGCAAAGCTTGTTTCATGATATTTCATGTTGAGCGGAACATTTGTGACGTAGATGGACTTTGCATTATTTTGCTACTTGCTCTACAGTTCTGGTAGCAAGTATGGCCCCTGATTCTTGTGCACCAAAAGCCTTAACAATCCATCACAATCGCCAAGGATGTTTAAGTGGTTGAGAACCACAGAGATGGGTCACCTTGTTCGAGTCTGCTGTTTCCCACCCAACGTATCCTAAGCATTCCTAAGCGGTACAGCCCGGAGTTATGATACTGTCGAAATGATACACCTTTTTCAGAATTCATTGCCCCAGCCTTGGCATAACAATCTATCCAAGGTTTTTGTTCACAGGATGATTAAGGGTTAACATGTTTGAGAGCTTGCTCCCGCCCACCACCAGTTGGAACATGGGTTGTGTTTATTTTTTGTTTGAAAAGGCTATCTCTTACTTCATCTATCTCATTGGGCATGACACAAACCATAGTGAACAAAATCCAGAGTATTTAGTTGTGAAGAGGGAAAACAAATGTACCCACACTTCTCTTGAGTGTGACAATCCATTACTATCGCTAGACGTACTTGGGAGAAGATTTCCAATTTCCAGATCTTGTTGATTCAATTCACCTCTTTGATGTTTCATCCATTTTCGAGCCTAGAAACCGGCACATTCAATTTAAAGAAACCAAATCCTCCTTCCATATTCTCATCCTCCAAGTTAGCGTTACAAAGTGGAACCCCCGTATACCAGTTTAACAAAAAAGAAGGGTCCCAGAAATCCGACTTATTAGAGGTTACTTTTTGTGTCCAAGTACCCATTCATTTTCGGCCATTTATAGGGGTTACTTTGCATCAGTTGGATCCTCAGACAGGCGCCGTGCAAGTCCAATTGGCCTCGTTGCCACCGCCCATCGCGGAACCGGGCCCTGCCGCACCACCATCGGCGGCGGCGGTGGCAAGGGAGAATCCTCCAGAGTTGCCGTTGGCGTTGCCCAATGGCAAGGTGTTTGAGATTGGGTGAAGAATTTGGGTGTTCAAATTCAGATTCCAAGTGGATTCGAGATGTATGTTAGGAATATGATTTTAAATAATATGTAGACATATAACATATATGTATATTAGATAGATATTATATATTTGTTGCTGAATTCAAGCAATAGGCCGCAGCTTTCGCTTCTTGGTGCCTAAAGGAAAAGAATATATATATATACATACATATTGTGGTCTAGCTGGGGGGTGGGAATTCATGAGTTTATGTACACAAATATCGATTCATACAATCTATAGAGCCATGTGTATCGTTCCTTTACTTATTCTCTTCCACCTGGAAAAGCGCAACAGATCAAAATCCTTCCGTATATTTCTGTATACTTGTCCATACGCTTGATTATATATACACACATATATGACAGATTTGGTTTTGACCACATTCTGTGTCAGTCAGAGCATTTGTTTCTTCAAATGCCACGATGCAGGCAGTGCCACAGGAAGAGCCAGGCAGTTCCTATTTGGAAGCTACTCCACGTGGTCGTGGATCTACTTCAAGACCTCGAGATGCAGCAGGTTTTTGGCCTGACATTTTTGGTATAGATCATGTTAAAAAAGCCAAGATCAGGTAGAAAATGCTCGGGAAATCCATCAAAAAATGCTAGGAAACCAAGATCTTTCAACAAAGCTACATCATTGGCTTTTCATGAATCTTAGCTCTGGGGAGGCGAGTTTTGTCCATGATGTGGTGTTGTTTGTTTTCGATGAAAAGGGATTATTTAAGGGCAATGATGGTTAACCATCAACGAATGGTTAATTGGTGGTTTGGGGCCCGGTGGTTGGGATTCCTAGGATCCCCCTATTATATAGGAGACTACACCCATTTTGGGCATTTGATACTTTCAGTTGATCATGAAGAGGGTAGTTTTATATGGACTCATGTTACTTGGTGGGATGTCGGGGCATGGTGATGATGATCCTGATGGTGATGATCATGATTGATAATTCATTTTGATAGCTCTTACTGTATCAGATTATGATAACTATTATGATTATGACAGCTACTATTATGTATTGTTATTATGATGATGAACATGAAGGAGCTGGTTGCCACACTCATCCCGTGAGCAGTTTAGGAAGCAAGTATTTGATACGTGTACATATAATATACCTGGAACCCAAACGACCTCTATTTTTAAAGGTCGATCCCCCCCAAAAACAAGGCCAAAACTCCAATCAAAACAAGGGTCATTTGGGTTCTAGGTATTTATATATATATCGCTTGTAAGAACAACTTCAATAGACTACAAAACCTTCATCATGATGTTCAAAATCGGAATATCCCAACATTCACCCAGACTTGCCTTCTTCAGGCATTGCCGGCATCAGCGACACGCTCTATGCCGAGCCACCCCAACCATTGCAGCCAGCGGGTCAACGGCCGGCGCTGGAAGATGCCTGGCTTTTTTTTGTTGAAAGGGACGGGTGCTGATGAAATGGGATGAGCATGATTTAGCTGGAACAATCCGCATCATAGTGGATATACCGATATACCAGCCACTTACGGTCAGCATGAGCCAAAATGGGGTCAAGAATTCAAAAAGTGGAACTACAAATGCTAAATTATGATCAAGTGTGTAGGCCCTTTTGGTACCATTCAGCCATTCAGTCATGCCCCATGCCATATAAGTGCCCAGGTGGCTCGGTGACCGGGAATGTCAGGTACTATGACGTATTTGTGGTAAAACATCCCGTTTTCCAAGATGACATACATCTACAAAATGGTGGATATTCTATTGCTATGTGAGTTTATCAGAGGGCTACTGGAAGATTGGGCATATCCAAAGGTTAGTTTAGGGGAGCATACTTTTGTTGTTAGGCGTTTTTTTAGGCGTTTTTTTTGTTGTGAGGATTGGATTTGTTTTAAAATACCATGTCAATTGTGAGATTGATGTTTTGGCAACCTGTGGTTTTGAATCCATTATGAGTTGTTTTCTTTGCTTTTCCGTAGTTTGGTACAATCTCATTCAAATTCAGGTTTGTAAAGGTTAGTTGTTAAACATTATTTGTTGACATTTGTTCCACTCTCAGTTTTCATTTTTCTAAATGTGACCAGTGCTTAAACAATATGGTGAGTCAAGGTTGACGTTTTTTTTTCAGTTTTCCTGCCGACTCTTCACCTGCCAGATCGCGAAACTTTCACATCTGACTCGTTGGAGGGTTGCAGGAGGCGATGTATTGAACTATTGAACTGAACTGTTACTACTGTTGATGGTTCAGAAATCCCAAACAACCACCTGGGATGTATAAAACCCTTAAAAGGAATGGAATATGTACCATATCAACTGGTGCAGGATTTCTTCCATCAACAGTGTGGGCACTAGTGGGATTCTGCCACCATCATTCCTGAAGCACCTCTAAACTTGCAGTTTATGATGAGAACAATGATGCACTACCCGAGAGTAGAGACACTCTTTGAAAATTAGCAGCAGTGATGTCAGTGATGTGCTAGACTTATTTTGGTGAAACTCCATTGGTTGAAACATGCATGCCCCCATATGGTTGAACCTGAAATTGATAAAACTTGGAAACCTTTGGAACCAGCTGATGTAAGGAAGGACAAGCAGAGGGGCAACAGATTGCCTTGCCAGCACCGGCTGCCTCAGCTTCAACTTCGAAAATTCCTGATAGACATGGCCTGTTGGATAAAGCGGCGGTGTCGGCCATGGAGCAAGTTCCAAATCAAAATGCTCGAGCCGAGTTGCTTGGCTGAGAATCGGTGAGTTGGCAACTGGTTGGAAGATGATTCTAATATTCTAGGTGGTGGTTTCAAACAATCTTTTATTTTCACCGCTATTTGGGAAAGGTTCCCATTTTGACTATTTTTTTTTAGATGGGTTGAAACCACCAACGAGTAGTTTTCTTGCTGGTGGACACTTTTGGACTCACAGTGCGATGTGTTGATTTAGTGTCTGCAGGAGCACATAGTAGCGCGGTCACATACTTGTGGCTGTGAGTGCAAGAATTGTATAAAGTGAGGTTTTCTCTTGACAAAGCTGAGAGAAGCACGCATCAGAAATGCAACAATGGAAGTGCATGAGAAGGAAACATAGTATTGCTTTGCTATCCTGAGTTGTAATTATTTCATGTCATTTCACCACATTTTGCATTATTTCAAGCATCATCTGTGCTGCTCCAAGTTTTCCAAGAAAGCCAGTTGCCCCAATGCGTGGTGTTTATTTGGAGGAATGTTTGATGTGATTACCACATTGTCTTTGTCCTTCCCTCGTGCTGCCTTGTATATCTCGATGCGTTACATCACAGGTTTGTATGACATGAAATATGTTTTCCAGTGGATAGATCTTACCTATGTTTTCGTTGTTTTGTTTGAGTCTGACACACCTTTGCAATTTTGTGTGCCAAAGAAATCGACACAGAAATGCCATCAACGAAGCTGTCAGGTTTGATGGATACATCTCCCAAGCTTTTGCCTATTTGGATGCATCTTGTACTGTGAGTTTTGGAGAGTTTACCCGGGAAAACCCTGAAACTAACAGCGAGTTTAGACCTGAAAATGGATGGTTGGAATATGATTGTTTCCTTTTGTTTCCTTTACAGCCTATTTTCAGGGGCGAACTGTTTGTTTTATGGAGTGTACCCTTCAACAAAACTAGCCTAAACAGCTGTGTTTTACCAGGTATTTCTGTTCTTGTTTTGGGACGGTTTTCCGCGGTTGAAGAATGATGGCTCAGGGTATGGTTGAAAGGTAGAGGTCTCAATAGCAGTTGATTTCTGCGTTTGTATGTTCACATGACCAATCTGGAAAGATCACCATATTAGTAGAACAATGTTTATATCAACATTTTCCACTCGTTGATTGTTTCACTGCTAGGGTGGTGGTTTTGAAAATTGACATGAATATTCCATACATGGAGCATATGGCATAGCTGGTGAACGCATATTTCAATTCAGTTGGATTACTCCTATCATCAATGGCTATCATCACACATACGAATCACTTTCGAATCGGTGCTATTTCCCATTCAAGGAGAACACCTAATTGCTGTTGCCCATTCATGAGCTGGGCCTCCCCCAACATGATTTTTCCTATCCAAACTCTGTAGAGGACTCCAGAGTATTCTGCAGACAAAGGCTCCTGGGAAACATATAAAAAATATATATATATATATAATCCAGTACAAGGCAATAAGTAGCTGATATCTTAAGTAATACACACTGCTCATTTATTGTATGATTCCCATTCTTGAGTGCAGGAACTGAAGGAAATCCCGCCCAAAACCTCCACAACTGATTGACTTCCCATCGCCCCCTAAGGAGGCACAAAAGCGTATGGAAGCGAGAATGGGACACCTGGATGCAAGGGCTCGAGTTGTTGTAGTAGATGTACATGGAAGGTTGTTGAGAGTGAAAAGACAACAGCTTTGTTGTTTGGTGAAAAGGGAGGGGTAACACACTGACATTGTGCGTAAATTTCATTAAATCTTTACAATATTACTAACAAACATGATCCTATATGTTGTTTTTTGGTTGAACAAACATCCCTATGTCATGTATACATCTCATGTAATGTTTCGAATTTCGAGGGAAAGGTTGACATTTTATTTTACAAACACCAAGGTGGGCATAAGTACTCGGAAAAAAGAGGGCGTACAGGGAGGCCCTTTCTACCCAATGACATGCAGGCATCTAGCACTAATCCGTGCAAAAGGCCCAATTTTTGGCATATAGTGTGTGTGTGTGTGTGTGTCCACTACACATTGGGTACGACAACCACCTGTACAAACAAATGAGTGGTCTTCCATTTGGTAGAGGTACGTTCACTGGTGATGTGTAATCAAAAACTTAAACCTGCCATGGAAAATATCCAAGAGCAGTTGCCACTGACTGCTGGCATTTGATCAACCAACCTTCGAACTTTGCATACTCTGCTAGAACTTTGCTACTCTATTGACCTGTTTTTGGTGCAGCAACCAATATTGTATGGTTTGCTTTGAAACCAATCTGTTCAAAATGGCAGAAAGTGAAGGGTTTTTACAGGGAGTATCATCTGATTACTGGGGGCCAGGTCTTTACCTCAATTCACAAATCTGTAGTGAGGCCCGCTATCAGTTCCGAAATAACTTATCAAATTCAGCCATTAGTTGTTTTCTGGGTGGTGGTTTCACATATTTTTATTTTTATTCCTATTTGGGGAGAAGATTCCCATTTTGATTAACATTTTTCAAATGGGTTGAAACCACCAACCAGATTAGTTGTTTTTTGTTTTTTTTCTCTGAGGAGTCTTGCCAGCAGTTTCTGCTGCGGTTCCTCCCCGAGTGCCCTCTTTGCAATTGGCTACTGAAGTCTTAGTGCAACTGCGTCAGAGCGCCGAGCAGATGGGCGGAGCCGCCAAATCCTGGGGAGTTTTGCTGATGTGCCATGGCATTGAAGGAAAAAAACACCCACGGTTTTCAGTGTATTAAGCCTTGGATAAGCCTTGGTATCTTGCAGGCTCATGTAAAAAATACTGATTTTGGTGCTATGGGGGGGTTGAAGAGTTGGTCCATTGGTCCACGTGATCTCGAGGTTATTGACCTCCTGTCCTGGTGGGGAACGTCAAGAGCTACTGCTGAAAGCTTTACGCGTGGCCGCGCCAATGGGCGACACTGCTGGTCAGTTAGCACGTGCTGTGGTGGAAGATGATGTGCAGAGGACACAAGTACCATCACTTTTGGTCACTCATAGGCACTTTCAGGTGTTTGAGGGTGTCATGGATGGGATTGATAGGGTTGGTCAGTTGTCGTTGTATGATGATTGTAGCATATACATATACATATTATATATACATGTGTCCTTCCATCAGATCAAAACTGACCGACTTTTGGCTTAAAAGAAAAAGCACCTTTTCAGAGGAAAAAATCTGTGATATCAAAAGAAATCAAACGGGGTCGCTTTCAAGGTAGTGACATGGTATTTTGGATGATTCGCAGTAAGGGAAAGTTAAGCTCTGACGATGAATATCGATATGGAATGAGGGCGCCCCGGTCATCCTTGACTATAGTACTCACTATGTATATCCTTGGTAATTGTAATTCCTTTGTGCTGAAGGCTCCAAAGAGGAGAACAGGGAGATCGATGGACTGAAAAAAGTGTTGCAGATATGTTTCAGTTTCACTCTTGACAGGGTATCGTTAGGGAGCCGTGCTGTTTCTATTTATAAACTCCTCTATTGAGATAAATTACCTGCCGAGCATGTTACTATAAGTTCTCCTCTTAAGTTTATGGTTTTTGATTTGACACCAAGTAACATACTCTGACAGCAGGACATAGTCAAATTAGCTAAATTATGAACTCCCAGAATTTATACACTTCCTATGAATGACCAGGCATTTCTAGGGATTAACATGTTTCTTTCAAGAAAAACAGCTTCCAGTTTCCAACATTTCAACTACCCTGGGATTTTGAGTATTATGAGGTTCTTTAGCACTTTTAGCTCCTTGTTTAGTAGGAACATACATCATAGCTGGCTTCTTCATTTCTTCGCTCCCCAATATCACAGGGTAGACGCCGGTAGTCTTTTAATCCTCCAATGCACCGGAAAACAACCCAAAAACCGAGGTTTCTGCCAATGGACTCCATAGCGCTTTAGCACAGGCCTTACAACGCCTTGCGGGTGCTGCCACCTTTATGGACCGATGATATAAGGGCTGGGCTTTTTGGAAGATGAACGAATTGCTGGGTTCATAATTTTGTGGGCCCTAGGATTTTGAACTACACACAAGGATGGTTTAGTGTAGGAGATATTTTTGTCCAACAAGACCTTTATTCAGGGTAGATGATGAACATAAATTGTCCTTAATCTAGTGAGCAGTGAAGCCAACACCTGTGACTTGTATTAAAAATCCACAGAAGTTCAAGGAAGTCTCACAGGTTGAACCATCGTCAGGCGAATGTTGAATTGTTGCAGACAGATCTATTCCAACAATCCTTTTCTTGAGGACCTACGCACCTACAGCCGTCTATACCATAGTCTAAGCGGAGTTCGTTGAATACCTCCTGTGGACATAAGAGATTGCTTTCGATGCACATTCTTTTTCTGGCTTCTTTTTCATGAGGTTTATCGCTTTATCATCTAAAGAGATGACGTTTTCATGGGAGGTTGGGGAGATTTTTTTTTCATGCAATCAGGTCCAGTCAGATTCTTCCTTGGTCCAATGGTTTCATGGTATCCCTGGTTAGCATACTTATCATACGACGCATCTCACTTTTTTGCAGGAGAAGGAAATTTCAATGCTCCTTCGAGAGGCGGTTGATGGGAGAATTTATCCAGCAGAGTAGCTGATATCGGGGTATTGAAAGTGGTTACCATAGTGAAAAATCCATGGGATCACACGTTTCCCTCATTTTCAGGGATTAAGACCCATATTTCTAGGGATGAAAACCTTCATTTTTCATGGTTTTGGTGTCCAAGGGTTATGTATACTGTATACTATGATAGTAGCCATCCCGCTGGTGCAATATTTTTGTGCAGAACAAACTGAAAGATCCCCACCCATCCCCACCCTATGTTTGTTTAGCATTTGCAAGGATTACCAGATGAGTTTAGTGCAGTTTCACATGTGGCCCACTAGAGGTTTGTCATGTACGAGGATGGCTTTGACAAAACTCTCTAGAAGTGCTGCGGTTTTATCAATGAGACATATTGAAATATAGACAAATAGGTGAAGGTGCAAGTAGTTCAGAAGACTTGAGTTTTGTTTGCAGGCATGCATCTTGATGTTGCCTTGTTGACCCTTCCCAAAAAGAATCTCTCTTTTGTAAATCCATTCTTACCCATTTGAGCCATGGTAAGAACAGTCCAAGGCGTGTACTTGAAAGATCATCACCATCACCATATATATATATGTGTATATTATAGATAAAAATGAATAAGCATAGATGGTGATGATCATCCCTTTTTTGTCACTTAGAAGTGGTGTGATGTTGGGATTGTTTACAACAAAAACGCGAGAGCCATACTCTCACCACTCAGGCTTTGTTTGTGCAAGTCCTGAAAATGTCGTTTTTGAGATCGAGAGGAATTCACCTAAATTATCCTTTCCTCAGACCTGTCCTCGATGATTTGTTCTTGGTTGCCACACCAGATCCGCCCAGCCAAACGTTGCAAGGGTTGATGCAGAATCTGATAAGATTCCCTGAAGGGTGTGCATTACTGAAGTATATCCCAAGCAAATTTGAGAAGGATCCCAATCAACAAGTGCCAAGTTGAAATTGACCCATGGTAAATTTCAGGAGAATAACCATTGTTTTTCGAAGATTCTCCCATGTAACAAGGCCATATGTTTCATATCGAATCGCCGATGCGAATCGGTGTTCCTGATAGGTTGAGTTGGCTCCAGAAGCTCAAACTTCAATGCATGTGGCTGTGGAAAATTTCATCAAGAGCAGCTGTGGCTACAGCACTTATCTTAGCTGGGCATAGACAGGGTTATGGGGTGAACCATCCCTTCATATTAGAGAAATGGTTGGGTAACCCACAACCCTGTCTAATGTGCAGCTAAGTTATAGCCATGTCACCGCGATTCCTGATTGATGTTCTTTTCTTCGGTAGTGAATAGTAAAGGGAATTTTCTGGCACCATTTTTGGGAGATCCAGGGTGAAAAATCACAATGTGATACAAATAAAATCGGGTACACTAGAATGACTTTACCCACACAAGAGCTACCTGTAAAAAGGAGTTTAGAAAGTGGGGTCTCCCAAATGATTATTTGTGAATTCGTCCTGTATATTTCATGGTGAATTTGTTGTTGTTTTCACTTTTTTGATAATCAATAGTTTTCCAACAAAATTGTCATGGTGGTTCCATGTTTAGGTTATAGGTTGCTGTTTAGCTTTGTCGGGCATCTTTGCACCAGGGTTTCAAACTTTGGAAATCTCCCTAAATTCCCAACAGTTTAATTCATCTTATTACAAAACATTTGGATCGACAGTCCGCAATGTGTCATTCATTTGCATATCAAAGCATGTTGCCTTGCAAACTCCTCACTTTATCCTCACTTTTATTAGGCAGTTCGCTGTAGCATCACCCTTAAAAGAAAGGTCAACAACACTTGATGATGACCTGGGACCTGTGTAACGGCCAGCATCTTCCAATCTCAGATCGTTGAGGGCTTTCTGAGTCCAAAAAAGGTATGGTACATGGCCTTCGCAGTGGTCAAGGACATGTTCATCCATCGTTGTTTCTTGGAGAAATAGTCGTTTAGGTTGAAAAACAATTTCTCCCGTGGTCTTGTTGGCATTTGTGACAACAATCCAACTGTTATGTTGTTGATGTAGTGACTAGATGAGATCAGTACTAGTACTGTAGCCTGTTTGATTTCCTAATTGTTTTTAACAGTTTTAACATGGCTGAGCAACATGGATTTGCAAGGGTTCATTTCATCACGACCTCCAGCTTCACATGGTCAGATAGTCTCTTTGTAGATTCCAGTGTTGTTTGCAGAGTTTGCGGTTAGATACCTTTAAATGAAGGCGTTATTTCCTTCCAATTTATGACTTTCACTTGCGTCACTTGGAGTCACTGTCTCAACACCCAGGACGTCATTGTGCCACTTGGTCTACTCGGCTGCGGAGGTGATACTTGGAAAGCAAACCGATCGTTATTTGTTGTCCAAAACCAGAATCCGCATTTCATAGGCACAACTCGTCATGAAGCACAATAGTCATTGACAATCAACCTCTCCCACGTGCCCAAAAACTATATAAAGACTACATACAATTTTCTTAGGACTTGTTGGGTAATACGTAATACTTTGAATAATTCACCAAACAAGTTGTCAAGTGTTTATGTCAGGGGCACCAAATGGACAGGTGGGATTACTACCAGGGTTCTTGAAGCCGCGACGAAGTAAACTGTTCAAAACGTCAATTGAACTTCCAAAGGAGGAATCATTTTGGTCACTTTGAAGATGCCTAAGTGGTGTTAATTATAGGGAAGAATCCTCAAATTTGAAACAGCATTTTGTTTATCACAAGCAGACTGTGGCTAAAAGTGTAGTGACATCCTAAAAGTAACTCACAGTAGATATGCTACAAGGTGCGTCCAAAAACCAATGTTTTTTTTTTGGGGGGGCCATATTTCTAAGACTTATGGATGTGAAATAACCCCAGTTGTCCATTCATTTTCGGCCATTTAGAACAGCCCCATGTAAAACGATCTGTTTGGGGCCAACCGGATCGTAGGATGCCTTGGTAGTTCCACAGGATAAATCACCAACGGTTTGGTGTGTACGTAGATCTTAGATTAACTGGTTATTGCTCCAGGCCAAACAGCAAACACATTTAGAAGCCTTTGTTTGTTCCAAGCATGCAATTCATTATCATATATTGGTTGCACCAGATGTAGGATCCAAAAAGCAAGAAAGCTGGTTTGGACGAATGATAGCCTTTGCTTAATTGTACTTTATTTGTACCGGTCGGAGGGGGCAGAAAAGTTCCATACCAACCTGGAAACGTCCAGTGTGCTGCCAGTTGTTCCATAACGATATGATGATATGTGGCATCATCATCATGAACATCATCAAATTCCCCAGCATGTGTAGCTTCATTTTCATTATCAGTTCATCTTAATTCTCATTCACATCCATCTCCATGTCCACCTCCACATCGCCACAATCATCAACAAATCTGATAATCATCCTAAGCCATATGCACTCTGCTTCCGGACATTCGCATACAACCACTCCCTTCCCAAACCACCATGGACTGTTACTTTAACTTCCCTCGTTTTTCAACCCTATATCACTCCCTTCTCAACTTACACCTTGGCGGTTAACACATCATCCCTTCACACCATTGGCTCCCATGTGCCTATTTTGTCAGGAAATTTGGTATCTTAGCGGCGCAAAATGCCGTGGCAACGTTGCTGTTGAGTCGTGTCATTACTCCCAGCATCTTAAGAGCCAAATCGACAGCTTCAAGTCCCTCGTTGCCGGAGCGCATCTCTGAGCTGTCGCGACTCTTGTAACCTGGATGTAAAACACCGAGGGTTTTTGGGCCCCCCCCAAAATGTAGCAATTCTTTTCCAGGGAAATGGGGGCCCCGGCTATGTTCAGGGAAAAATGTAGGTTGGTGAACTCTTATAATTTGGCTAGATCAAATTGGGGAAAGTTGGCAAAGGTACAGGAAGTTGTGGAGTTTTTGTTGGGAAAGATTCATCCAAAATGAAATTCTGGGCATTGGGAAGGTCTTGGTACTTGTGAGATTGATTAGGATTGGCTGAAGCAGCACTGGGTATGCTGTTTGTGACTGAAACAGAGTTGAAAGTTTTTGGTAGTTACAATGGATTTCAATAAATGATTCATAATTGCTTTCTTATAAACATGGAGCTTCCCGGGATTTTGAAAGCCACTTTTGATTAAAAAAATCAGGCAACAGCCAGGATGCATCCAACCCGACATATATAGATAGATATTTGGCTAAACTGCCTATTAACTTGGCTTGTTATCGTTTTGACGACTGCCCCTTGTAGAGATGTTGGGATAATTAGATCCGTTGCACATTTACTTGAGTAGCCTTCGTTGGCTTAAAGCCAGCCACATGTTCATTGTATGGACAATGAAAATCAATGACTTGTGAAATATGGGAGACTGAACTGTTAGTTTGAGGGAGGTCCAATATGATCAATACGTTCAAGTCGACCACTTTTCATCCACTGAGATTCAGGCAACGCATCGCTCACTTTGCACATCATGAAGATGAATCTTCCCGTGGACAGGTGCATCGAGATTTAGGGAGCAGGATGCATTCCTCATGTGGTTCATTGATATGCTTAATCATGCTTAATGCCCATATGTTTTCGCTGGATGGACTATTTACATGTTTTTTTCTGGATATTGCACAGAAATATATTGGAATGATTATGGATATGATATGCATGTTGTAGGGCCGTAGCCTTAATCTAGGGCAATACATAGCGCTAAAGAAGTTGCAGTCTTTTGGATTTCTGGATTTATCTTGTACGAGAGGGACATTGTTGATGTCATGCACGATCGTTTTGTGGCATGTAGATGTTGCTCTTAGTGTTTGAATTTCATTTTGTGGGACATGCAATCTGTACGACATGTTTGGACCGCATGTCCAGAAAAAGAACTTGAAGCAAGTAAGTAGTAAGTTGATGTGGAAGTCAATTAGCTTATGTACAGGACTTTCCAATTTGGTATCTTTTTATATTTACATCAGCTCAATTGATGGAAGAAATCCTGCACCATATATAATTCCCCAACATCTTGCCACAGAAGCCAAGTGGACCTGCCAGGCAAGTGTGCCGGACTTGCCACATGTCTTGAAACATGTGGCCTCCTTACGTGAATTGGTTTCGAGGGTTTTGGCCTTGCCACCCGATGCACAGAAGCTGGGTCTTAGAAGGGAAAAACCAAGTGAGCCGGTTCCATCTTTGTGCTTCACTTCCTGATGGATTTGTTTTGGGGGGTGATGAAAAGAAAATGACTTTTTCTACCATGGGATTCATCATCAATTACGTCACCATTCTGCATTTTGGGGAGTTGTTGAATTTATGCCAGCCAACTGAATTTGGGATTCGATGAATTCGATAAGATGCCCAGTTTGACGCTTATGCTTCCACTGGGTTGAAGGCACCTGCCTCGTGCTGTTTTGTGCAGTTTTAGGTGGACTTGAAGTCTCTACCACCCTGAAATGTAAACATCTAAGACTGGACCTCTGAAAATGGGATTGGAGTCCCCCCCACCAAAAACATCGATAAAAGTCCCAGTCTTTGCAGAGTTTTCCTTGAATTTTTAGGGTGGTTGGGTAGGGAAAAGCCGTTTGCCAATCAGACAAAACAAGGTGGAAACAAACATATCCTCTCCGAGTTGATGTGTTTCCTTTTCCCGTTTGGTGGGATATGTTAGTTCCCCAATGTATGTTTGAATATAAAGCTGATATTGTGTCTGTTGGTTTGTCCATTTTTTTGCTGGCGAAGCTGTGAAAGATTGATCCGAAAAAGTTGGTGATGGTGATGAAGCATGACTCCAAGGATATTAGCAGGGTCTGAAAACAGAAACCGCATGCATGTGAACAAAATCTGAGGCATTCAGTGAAACCTGTCTTAACAGAAAGAAATAGTTTTAAGTATAAGCACAGTCGCAGTCATCTGTGGTCCCAAGATGAACCACATTTTTTTGAGTGCCAACATTTCACATCCACATCCTTCACTAGGTATATAGTATAGCTGGATTTTCCAAGACACCAGTCCAACAAGGGTTCAAACAGAGTTGTTTAGCATTTTTTCGTTTTTTGTTAAATTCCGAGTGACTCTTTAGTGAAAAGATATACAAAAATGCCACAAAACCTCATTGGAAATGATTCAACCCAAAGAATAAGTTGAGCAATGAAAAAAACCTGGTTGTTTAGGGTGTGTAGGGGGTTCTACCACCCTTTGTTAAGGGTTTATTATATCCCATTGTACGAATCCCTTTTAAACAACCAGTATAATGGAAAGTAAGTTTTTTTTTGTGGCTCAGTTGAATTCACGCTGGTTACACCCCCTAAGATTAACATGGAACCTGAAAATGATGGTTTGGAAGATGATTTTTTCCAACAGGGTATTTTCAGGTTCTATGTTAACCTTCCGGGGTGTATTTTTGCTTTTGGGGTTTTACTTACTTTATAGCTTCGCCTCCTTGAGCCTATCATCTTTAGGCGGTGTTGTGTCATCCACTCGGATCCCGCTTGGATGAACAGTTGGACTTGATGGTCTCAACAAAAACATAGCGATGTCACACGACAGAAGAACATGTTTTATCATTTTATTTCCGGCTTTTCCAGATTTCTTGAAACATATGCATATGACCAAATTTTGGAAGATTTTTGCCCCCTGTGGTGTATAGACATCCCCCACATTGGTTCTATGGTTCCAAAGCATTTTGTTGAGTAATTTTTGTTGGCAGCAGTCACCAAGTTGGGTGGGGATGATACCTTTCGTTGTGGGATCCTCCTGGTACGACACCGGAACTGAGGATGGGTCTCAACTCTTCCACTGAAACTTGCTGCATTGTGGGATGTATATAATATGATTCGCATGTTTCTGACTAACTGTTTTGTACACCCTATGCAAAAGTCTACATGTGTTTTACACATTTACATCTACATGCAATACTAGTACTGTGTCAGTATCATACATATTGTTACTAGATATTGCATCTCATGTTCATATAGGTTCTGGTAGTTAGTTTCATGGCCACTCGGCCACGACCTGGTTGGTTTGTTTGAAAGTTTTGGAGTAGTTTTGGAGTCGCCAAATCCTGCATGTTGGGGTCTGGGGATAGGTTGTTTGGTGGTAATGTTTTCTGTTCAAATCCCATCATGTATTCATTTGAAATTCAGCAATAAGGGTTACAAAAAGAGGGTAAACAAACCACCTAACCATCATAAATATTTCCAACTTGAAGCCTCACTTATGCCATTATTTCTGGGGTAGTTTGTATCAGGAATGATATATTATTTATATATATACATATATACATGATTCCCTTGATTCCCAGGAAGACAGCGAAGCTGCCGCCCTTTGGATCGTCGAGACCTGTCGCCGTTGGACTGCTGGTGTTCCTTCGGTTCCTTCCATGGACACCTCCGCAGTGAGTCCGTCGGGAGATCCACCAGGGCGTAGTCGGCAACAACAACAGAAACATGGCTTCGAGGGGGGCAAAGGAACACTGCAGCTTCGGTTTTGCTTGGTTTTTTTGGTCTTTCTGAAAAGGAAAAAACCATGGTGTTTGTATTTGGGGATGCAACCAGGAGTTCATGGAATGGGAGCAGTTTGATTTTTTTTACAAGCCTTGATGCGAGCAGATGGAGAAGATGGGCGTATAGTGTAGACCTAGTTGTAGTCGTCGTGTATTTTCCCTTGTCCAAACACAAACGATGTGTACAACGAGCAGCTGTTTCAGGCAGTGTTTGTTAAAAGTCATTTTGGCCAGCACGCTAATAACCCTAAATTCATTCACTGGTCCACCATGTTTTAGTCACTATTATGACGAGGGAATGAATTCTGGGATGGATTTCTGGATCCTTGGGAGATGGATCGGAGATGAGTGTGCCTTCACAAATAGAATTTTTTTCCCCCCAAAAAAAGAAGAAAAACAGCCAGGTTCCAATATGTATATATATATATATTTACATTTACATAACATGCATGTAGATATATGCAGCACATGTTTTCAAACGTTTATATATATATACATACAGTATACAGTATATATCTTTATATACACACATATCACTTACATCCCACTTCAGTCATTTCATTTGCTTGCTTGGTATGGGTAAAGATGTGGTTTCACCATGTGCCACTCTTCCGATCTAAGGCTTCAACTGGCTGCCGGACCCTTTGCGCGCTTAGCTGATCCCACCCACGCATCGCAAGCCATGCCCCATCCACCACGCCTCGGGGGTAACGGCTATGCCGCAGCTTGAGCAGTGTTGAGAAAAAACGACAGCGGCCTCACGGGTGATCCGATTGCATCTCCCCCCTAGCTACACAGAGTTGACCCCATAGATCCCTCCAGAATGCACCAATCCCCACCACCTCTATGTATATCTTCTATAAGTAGTAGAAGAACCCCCCAGAACTGGACCTGGAATATGTTGAAGGTAAATACAGTATATAGATAGAGGCTGACAGAAGATGGAACATATGTCAAAGGAATAATGCGGATCATGTTGGGACATTACCCAAACTAGATATACCAACACATACCAACTATCTATGGGTTGTGTAAAAGTAGGGCGTTTCTGGGCAATATTTAGAGAACAACTGCTATCTGACCCTTTGAAGGGTACCTTGATTCTTCTTTTGAATGTGGCAACATCACCTTGAGTAGTGATACTGTTTTGATCCCTTTAGCAATGATGCCATCTTCATTAACCCCCATTTTCCAGCCATTTAGGCCAGTTGGAAGGGGAACCACACTACTTGGGGGAGTTACTAACCATGGTTATAAACCACTTATCAGTCCTGGGCTGATCCTCCAAGTACTCCGTATATCATACGGTACAAGGAAATTCCTTCCGCCAGGTCACAGACCGTTCCCGCTTGGGAACAGCCAGACAATTCAATGACGAAAACTTCATGAAGGCGAATTAATGGCGGGAAAACAAATCATGAAAGGTATAATTTGTAGGATTCCAGTGCAATTTTGAGACAGAACCATATGAAACAGGTTGTTTGATAATGTAGAATGCAGTAGTTTATATATATATATTTATAATACGGGCGCAATATATTTTATAATATTTACAAAGGCTTTTGGCGAATTTGCACAGAATTCACTGTTTGAACAACAATGACTTCAATCATCGAACACATCAATTCTCCAAAAGATACCTGATGTATATTTGGAGGGTTTCTAAAGCACAGCCTTTTTTGGAGGTCTCACTTTTGCGTGGTTTCTCAGGTGGATTTGGTGCCACAAGGGCACTTATGGCTTAGTATTGAAGATGTTGCACATGAACCTTGACAAATTGCAGTTCCTGGGCTGCATCGGATGAGATGTTTTTTTTTGGGGTGGGGGGGGGGGACTGTTTTTTTTTAGATTTGCTTGTTTTATGAAAATCTGTATGGGAAAATCATGCAAAAAAGTAGCTAGTTTTTGATCAGTGTGTGTTGTATGCAATGTTTTTTTTGTTGTTGTTGCTGCCAAATCGTCCACATACCATTCAGGAGGTCTTTGGACCCCGACCGCAAGCGCCAGATGTTGAACGTCTTCGGGGAATGGTGGATATTTCATTGCCATGTTGTTTTGCGAAAGGGTATAGTCGATTGATTCAGAAGGATTCGAAAGAACCCCCATTAGAGGCCGTACATTAAAATCTTCAACTGTAGTGAACATAATGCCGAGACTGCTGCTGTATTAACACCATACTTGGCCATGAATCATGCACGGGATACCCTCGACCACATCATATAGATTTGATAATCCTTGGGAAATCCTAGTAAGACCCAAGATTCACTGAAAGGTCCTGGAAGTATATTATTCAGGTAGCAAAGGACCTGAGGTTTTGAAAGCAATGCTGGAATCCATAGTGTCATAGTGTATTGATTTCATATGAAGGATTCAATCATGGGAGGAGCTGTTATTATTTGTTCCATTTGGTTGATGTTTATGGTAAATGCGGTACACGGATGCTATGGGAAGGGTTTTTAGGGTAATTTGCGCAGAATATCGGGATATTCCTGCCTTCTTTGCTGAGGTCATGAACATCAGCTGCGATTTGATGATTGTCTCGTAGCCGCGAATCAGCGGCGTTGTTGAAACAACCCACCTGGTTTTGTATTAGTTAGATATATTAGTTTGTTTGATGATCATTTAAAACACACAAATAATGTAATCACATGTGTATCTATGTATATATATATATACATTATCCAGTTCCATGAGAGTAAGGGCTGAGATGCAGTGAGTTTGAAGTGAAGGAGGCCACTTAGCTCCACTTTTGTTGCTACGGAGTTGGGTTGTGTGTATCGTCAGGTTTCACCACCGGTACATGTTATGGTTAAAAAGTGAATGGTTCAGAAATGCATGGTTCACCATGGGCAAGATACTCCCGAAATCTGGTGCCAACTTTTCCAATTCATTTGGAAATTGTGTAACATCATGTGTTTGGTGCGTCTCCTATTTGAAATGCCGTTCTGAACCATGTGCACATTCACCATTGCATGAACTTAATTCGGGTCACTTTGTGCCGCAGCGCTCATAAAGATCCGATCGTAAAAAACGGATGAATGGAGAACATCATATTAATATGTCTTACCAGCTTTACAAGTTATACCCTCCAAAACTAACAGTTCGCACCTGAAAATAGGTCTTCTCAAAAGGAAAGCCTTGTCTTCCAACCATCAATTTTCAGGTGCTATGTTGGTTTGAGGGAGGCTACCCTTAACTTTTGCATCCTTTTGCAATGTTATTTTCTTGGAACCTATCCATTACCTTTTTTGGGGAGTGAGTTAGTACTTGTATACGGGTATTACATGGCGTACCTTTTTGTCAGGACTGGCGAAGATCTTGAAGATGAACAACTGTTTTTTGTTTTGGATATCTAGTTATCCGGATACACTGACCTGTACATGAGACATATATGCTATATATATATATACATACCTGGAACCCAAATGACCCTTGCTTTGATTGGAAAAGCCCTTGTTTTACGGAGTTGACCTTCAAAAATAGAGGTCATTTGGGTTTCAGGTTTAAATATAGATATAGCTCCGCACTGTTGAACCCGTTACCGTGGGACCACAGTTGGTACTGTTTGGGTACTTACACAACTTTGAGGTCAACATAAACAGTATGTTTGACCCAGCAGTAACGGGCATTTTTTTGCACCATGGTAAATCATCCTTGTCAATGATCATTTTAACAGCCACACTCGACCCCCCAATTTGACTCAGAGGATCAACTCAAATTCCAAATGGTGATGGGTTGACTCCTCACTACACGGACTTGACTCTTTGCGATCAGTGATTTTGGTTGGTTGGGTTGATTCTTGAACCTCTGTCTACTATTTTCTTAGATTGGCATTTGTTGGCCCACAGAATATGGAAGAACATGTGTAATTGGAGAAAGCGGAAGAGAAGTGGTAAGGTTGTGAGATCCCTCCTATTTTGCGGTAGAAAACATGGGGCAACAAATTACATGCGCATCTTTTCAAGCCACCATAGACTTAGATGACACCATGATAAGGCTTGAGGATCCTAGCATCCTGGTGTGAAGTTACAGGCACAGTGAACCAATTCTTTGGCAACCAGAACAGAGTTGTGGGGGCAAAAAAATGTATGACAAATTAGACTGATGACTGATGCATTTTGATGTTTTTTTTGTTCCAAAAATTAACGTCGCTCGGTTTTCTCTCACCGGAAAAATCAGGTGTATATATAATATATATATATATATAGACATATTTCAGGAAACCTTGAGACCTGACTTGTGGCGCTGCCATTTCTGGAACTCCAGCTTGGCTCTCCTATCGCTGAGGGCCAACTACCAACTAGCATAAAGTCACTTGGAAAAACGAAAGCCAAGAAACCCAAAAGGTGGCCCTAGCAGTCAACTGATGGTCAACCGGGACCAAGAATTTGGGGGTTCAAGAATTCGGATTTGCATAGGTAAGTAGATTTAATATATCATGGAACGCTGAAATAAGATTCTACTGTACAAAATTTTGTCAAAAAGGATTGGGGTCAACATCTCCTTCAGCACCAAGCAAAGTCCATGTTTGGATCGAAAACACAAAAATATCAATGTTGTATAGTAGTTGTTTGAGCTTTAGGTTCTACTTTTTCGGGGGAGTGAAATATCTGAATTTATTATGTATACAGACAACTTGAAATTGTATATATATATATACATATGTAGTTATTCACATGTCTGACTTCTTAAAGACACTATGATTACTGTGATATCGAGTCATCAATAAATTAGTTTTCCAATAAACATATATGATATATTCCTTAATGCTTCTTATACTACAGAACAAAACAACATGTATCATGTTCAGTAAACTGCAGGAATGTTTTGTTGTCCCCTCTTTGAGGTTATGGGATCTTGCCAGTCCAATGCAGCAGGCAGGTTTTGGTATGCAAGTGTGGATAGTGTGCTAGCCTTGCTTTGGGTCAAAATCCTCTGAAGTTGTTGAAGTTTGCTGCCTCCAAAATCAGCACTTGAATAAATAAATGTTACTGCAACTCTTGGTTGGGGGTGTTGGAAGGTTGATGTACTAGTAGTATACGGTAGCAATATAAAAAATCATAATGATAGTTGTAGCCGCCCTTAATCGTTTTGTTGTTGTGGTTGTTGTTGTTGTTGTTGTGGTTGTTGTTGTTGTTGTTGTTGTTGTTGTGGTTCTTGTTGTTGTTGTTGTTGCTGCTGCAAGTATTGTGATCTACACTGACATCTCATGATATCGTGACATGCATTCAAATCAGCTGCTTATCCTGGACCAACAAAATTTAACAGACCAGTGACAAGAAATGGAGGAAACCCATCTCAGACTTTGGGATTCATTCAACTTATGTGTTACGTTAGTTATGTTGTTTGTCTTAATTTTGCCACTCTGGTGTTTTCCATGTTTATCCCAAGCATTCCCAAACTCACCTGATGCATGGTGCTTTGGGTTGGTAGTTTCGATTTTGATCGGGTTCCAAGTAGACCCCAAGCACGACCCGAGCTGCAGCATCATTTGCCGTTCATCGTTCTGCCCGTGTCAGTTGGCCAACAGATCCATCCACTCCTTCCCATGTGGGTCCTGTCGGCCACTTGATTGATTTCGGAGTCCTTGTTTCCCAGTGAAATAAACCCTGGTTGTTTACGTTTTGTTTGTTGGGAACTACCCAATTATGTAGATATTATATAGGGATTATTTCTTAGCCATGATAAGGATACCTATGGGGGGTTGGTCCTTTTGCTTCAGGGTTGGTTTGCTGACAAGGCATACCACCAGCTGACACCCAGCACTTTTCACCAAGGTCCACGACTTCTTGTCGATGGACTTACCTATCGCGAAACACGAAGAGCTTTTTGCCAATGGCAAACTGAGTCGACGCAAGTCAGATGACTACTGTGTCTCGACAAAGGTTTTTTTTAGAGAAATGTAGGGTTTGCTGGATCTTTTAATTGTTCATCAAAATTCGATGTTACTGTATGTTGGTTATGTGCATTTTTTATTGCTGATTGCTATTATATATTATGTTTCTTCATTATTTATTACTTTTTGGAATCAACCGCACAGTTTCCAACAAAGCAGATACTTGAACCCCTGGTTCCAGATATTAGGCAATCTATTCTGGATTTTTTGAAAGTGACCTCACTATATAGTCACAGATTTATACACATCTCCAAGGTAGTTATAATTTGGGCACCCTCATGAAAGTGTGCTGTTTTACAATAAGTTGTCAGGAATTCGATGCGGCTGATGCAACATGATCAAGCGTGCCCAAATGTAGTAGAGTTACATCTTAACAAAAGCGGGAAATAAGTTTGGCCGGGGAGAAGTAAACCGAATGCAAACGTGCGTGCAATTAGGTAGATACATGTACACCGCAGTGCAAGTAGATGGCGCAACGCCCAAAAGGTGGATTAGTAAGGGGCCATGATAAACCAATACGTGGGAGTTGCGCCATCTATTTTCCAGGTGGTGTATTCATGCTACGCCAGAGTATGAGTCGTTGGGGTTCTAGAAGACAAGGTGGCTTTTGTTATTCAGGGTTCCAATCCAAGTTGGCCCAATTTGATGGAACCAAGCTGGTTCAAACTAGCTAAGGTGGCAAGTTGTAGCAAATTCATGTCATATAAAGTCAGTTGAATGAAATGATCCCAGTATTTTTTATGATTCTTTCATTTCAAACCCGTTGTGATCCAATCATGCCAGGCATCAACTTCAACTCTCCAGTAGCTCCACTAGGTGAGAACACACCACTTTTTGAATCCTGGGCCTCACGATATGTTTATAAAGGGGATACAACTACAACTACCCTACAGTACCCCTGAAATGATTTCATGGACCCCCAAGTGTTGGCCACATTGGCGTGTTGTTGTTGTTGTTGTTGTTGTTGTTGTTGTTGTTGTTGTTGTTGTTGTTGTTGTTGGGGAAGTAATAATATCCCACCTTTGGAAAAGCAACATCATCTTTTGAAGCATGCCTTTGATGGGAATAGGTTAGTTCCCAGGAGGGCATGTATTTTTTCATGCAGCCCACTGGGCCACGTTCTGCTGGATTTCCCAGCCAGGCATTTTTGTGTCGCATCAATGGATCTCTTCGTCACATCCAGTAGCTCGACTTTTAATGACCCTTGAGGAATGTCCAATGAATTTCTGGTAACACATGGTAACACCAAACATATTCAGCAACCTCAACAACCACTGATCCATTGAGTGGTTGTTCAAGATGTGGGGGATTTTGAGTGACTGTGTTTTATTTTCGGGGGTATGTCATCTTGAAGTCTTGAAGTTGTAATCGCTAAAATGAAGGGATTGACAATTACTTCCTCAAACACCGGCAATTTTTTTCCGGGTATCGCAAGGTTGATTCGGTTTGGACCCTAGAAGATAGGTTCAAATATGTTTAGTGTCGGGAAATCAACCAGGAATTTTCCAGCCCAGATTTCTGATATGTTTCTGATTAGTGTTGAACTTTTACACATAAATTTTATGCTTAGATCCAGAAAATTGATTGGGATCATTATTGAAGTCGACCACTCGGGCCTTTTATTTGTGTTGCAGTCAATGGATAGATTTGGTGGTGGTTTAGTTTGTCTTTACATGCATGAACTATTTCTTGGGCTCTTGTAGTGGAAACCACCTGATCTTCCATTCTTTTTTGGGATAGGCTTTATCATCAAGATTAGTCACCAATGACCTTGTGACTGCAATGTCTCCCAGCTATGCCCCGGACCTACAGGTTTATGTCGGTCCATAACAACACTAAACCAAAAAAGATACAGTACATCAGAAACAAATCGCTGGTAGATGATTCTCCTACCAGGAGGTAATGTCCCTCGCAAGGGGATGGAAGTCTGGCACAGAAGATAGTGAACTCGACCCTAGGGAATCCCGCTGATTTCAGCAATCTTGAGGTTGGTGACATGTTACAATGTGCCCCGAATAGCTGGCAGACTTTGATTTGGTGGTGAAGCTGTATTTGTGTTGGGGACGGTTTCCTGCAAACCCGTTTCACTGAATCTAAATTGATGTATGCAGAACTAAAGCTCCTTGAATTCACAGAATTCAGATTTAACAAAACAGTTCCCCCCAAAAAAAAATCTGGCCGCACATTTTTTTGTTGGAGATGATGAGATACCCACCATCCAATGAACTATCCAATGGGAATCTTTAAAACAAACAGTCAGTTGCTGACCAGGATCCAACCGGACAGCAGCTCGGTGTACTGCAAAAGTGTTTACGGAAGCTCTGCGATGGCAGCATCGATGTTCCTTGGTGTAAAATCGTTTATGCCGATGACGGTAGAATATACAACTGTCCATTGATCTGCACATAAACTCAATGCATGGAATATATTTATAATGATTCACTTATGTATGATATAGATGGTTTATAGTATGTCAGTATCTATTTTGTTTTAAGTGTGTGTAAATTTTAGATAGTGCACACGGAGCTGCCGTCTTGCAAACTGAATATGACATGTTTCCGGCCAGCCATGTTTATCGAGAAAGTACAACTTGTTTGACTTTTTTTTTAAATCCCCACTTTCACGAGGGACAACGTGGTCTCATCCTCTTGGGTGTTTTTTTGAAGTGGCCCTTGATACATTCAAAGTTATTGAAATGACACTGCGAAAAAGTTTGATTACACATTTTATTTCTAGTTTTTTGTGGGAGCGGGTGCTTTCAATTTTTTGTTTCAATGTTCAGGTTTTGAAGTGGAAGAACTAGATACAGCGTTACTTGTTCATGAGTCGTCAACTTAAGTTGTTTTTCCGATTCGATGTGTGCTTGCTCATTGTGCGATAGCGCAGCTAGTCTGTTTCCTGAACATATACCCTAGCTTCACTTGCAGTCGAACAAACAAAATCTGGCAAGATCGCTTTTGCAACCCCCAGATGGTTGAAAGTAATGAGCGACATGTGAATCATCATAATTCCCCAGCTGATCTATTTGCTGCATTCATGTATGAATTTATATATATATATATCGACATATGTTTGAACACGTTATGTTCTAATGCATATCTATAATATATATATATATATTTCCTGCTGTCTATACCCAGTGTACCCAGGAAACAACCGCTCATCCGCAATAAAATTCAGGTACAGATCCAGGGATGTGACTTTCGGATAATATTTATCTTGTCCAGGTCCGTGTCATATTTTGTTCCCAGCCCATTTGGTGGGTTTTAACATGTGTGAATATTGTATGTGTTTTTTGATTGGCGTTGCTGCGCGCTTTAGTTGGATTTGTTTAAGATCACTTGAATGAAATCACACGATGTTCCACTCCTTTTCAAGAGAACCTGTCCCTCCATTTTCTTGATCGAAAAGACCTCACCCAATGGGTCCAGTTCAACGGATGAGACAGGTTGTGAACGATCCATCTTCCCAGCTTCTTGGCATCGGGGGATATACATAATATACACTATTTATTTTTTTTCCATGCCTCCATGCGATATGAGAACAACTTAGTGTTGCGTTTGTGGAATCATCTAGGGGTGGGCGGCTTCTAGTGATGAGTTTGTGGAATCTGGGACAGTTTTTTATGACTTGGGAAGGATACAAACTTAGAATATACATACTCCGTTCCTGGAGCTTGCAGAATTCACACAGGGTACACCGGTATGTCTCGATGGGTTTCTTCCTGAGTTGAAGTAAGATCTAGGGGATTTGGGTGCTTCATTTTTGGATATATGCATAGCTTCCTTGAAACATCAGAACAAACCATTACCATTGCAGTTCACCAGGCGAAAACCAGGCAAGATCCATTGAGTCCTATGAAACCCGAACCGTTGTGTGGGCGCTGGAAGCCAGTGATGTAGTTTTTGGTGAGGATGCATGCGCTAATTAGGGACAATGGAAAAATGGAAAGTATGTAGATATTGGAAGTGGTGAATTCTTGGAATCTTTTCCCCCAAAAAAAAGTTGGTGTAAAGAAAAGGAATTTCATGTTTTGCAAACACTCATGGAGTGCAGTTTACACAAGCCATTTTTGGCGACCTTTTAGGACTGGTTGACTGGCATGATGTGTTTTGCTGCTTTCCCTATATGAGCTCTACAAGTAGGTTCCAAATAGATAGCACAGTTCCCACAAGAGTCTTGTGTAGCTTAGTACCGGCCGATGTAAAATATATATTAAGGGAACTGTATAAATAGAAAGGACGTTGTGATCAACAGTTCCAGGTGTTTTTTGGATGTAGCCGGTTGTTCCCCTCAAAAGAATGGTGACCAGAGTTTCGTTTATGTCACATATAAAAATATGTTGTTTTTGCCTCAGGTGCCAACCCGTGGGATGACCCAATTGCATTCAAAAGACAAAAAGGCAGTAGTAAATGGACCATTTGTTGGTTTCCAGAGGTCAAGCCAACCTAGCAACCAAGCGAAAACCAAGGTTTTTGGGGGATTACAAGAGAATGACCAAAACGCAACGTGCACGAGTGCGCGATGGATATATTTGGTTGGATTGGATTAGCAACTTGACTTGAGTGTTGAGGTTATGTCCTGTCAATGTGCCTGTTAGAGGCCTAGTCATAAAACATATTGAATTACTGTATTGCTATGGAGCCTAGAGTTCGTTTACTTGGATTAACCATACTTTTGAGTGCTTGAATGTTGACACATACACAAAAAACACATTGAGGTTGTGGGAGTTAATGTAGTGGTTGCAGAAACGATTTTGAACTCATCAACCTTGGGTTGATCAACGTAGATAATAGAAATTGGTTTGAAAAGTCCCAGGTGTAGCCCAGAGAAGGTGATCGATTGCTACTCATATGGTGCCCTCCCGAAGGTTTGTAAATACTATAGTTTCAAGGGTTAATCACTTGAATTCTTGGAGATCAAGGGATCACGGACCCACCCTCGCCAAAAGTAACGCCTGGACAGCCATAAATCTTTCAAACATTGAGGAGATGAAGTAGCCGGCGTTGGGCAAAAATGGACCTTCATGTTTTTGTTGGCCTTCATTCAGGGGTCTAGGTGAAAGTCGCATCCAAAGTGAGTAACAAAGTCTTTGTTTTGCTCCCAAAATGTGTCTTCCAAAAGCGAGATATTCCACTTTTGTCGTGACCAAAAGTCCTATATTGGGAATAAGACTACAGCGACTAGGTCATTTTCTCTGAAATATAGATGCATCAAATCATTGCAAAACATGTCAACAAGTTTATCAGGAACAATTCCACTGGTCAAGTGTATTGGTTTTCGTGTGTTTTTTTGTTCAGACTTCCTGGGATGCCCTTATGAAGGGATTGTTACTTAGGGGTACCCCTAGAATCCCAAACCACCGGGTGCCAAACCAACAATTAACCAAGTGTATTGCCCGCCATGTGACAGATTTCCTCCAACATGATGCTTTTGAATTGGGGAGCCCGATCCAAACTTCGATCAAATATGAAACAGAAATGCGCCTTGGTTGCTACAATTTGATCAAAATCAACGGGATCCCAGAAGTAATCAAACATATATAAAATGGCACCATAGGCACCTGAAAATGGATAGTTGGAATACTAGTTCCCTTGTGGGATGGCCTATTTTCAGAGCGAACTCTTCGTTTCAGGGAGGGATATATTATACAGGGACGAGTGTGATTATGTGCATGCCTTGTTCTTCTGTGATTACCCGAGGCATCCCGCAAGATTGCACCACTGGGCTCGAAAATGATATGAGTGTAAGTAGCGATGACGAGGAAGCCGCTAGGTGATACATGAGGGGAGGGTGACCTGGTTTCAACCTATGAGTCGGTGGAAAAAAAACATGACGTCTGACTTACCTTCACTCAAAATTCACCTTCTTGAAGTAGGAATTAGAAGTAGGAATTTAGCCAGATATATTTCTAGGTGGTGGTTTCAAATGGTTTTATATTTTCTACCCTACTTGGGGAAATGATTTACTTTGACGAGCATATTTTTCAATTGGGTGGCTCAACCAAAAACTAGATTATGTGTCACTTTGTTGTACTTTGTGATTAGAATTCGTCAGAATGTTTGGTCAGACCTCTGAGGGGGTTTCTTGTTCATCACTTGGAGGATGTTAAAATTGGTAGCGAGATTGGTGAGGGGATTGACATGATATATCCATAATATTGCGAATGTATGGTATGCTTTGCTTCTGACAGTAGTATCTGAACATACACATTATATTTGTGGATGTTTCCTTGTTATATATATATTGTGTAAATGGATGTTATAATCTTATACAATCTATAAACATATATATATATACATCATATATGTATATCTAAATATATACTGTATATTATATATTATGAATATTTATATATAGTCAATATGTGTACATATATATATATACATTCATCCGTAATGCATTCAGGTTTACAAGGATTTACACAGAAAAAACACAGCATCTCACGACTTTTGGCCCTGTTTGTAACTTTGTGGATGACAACTATCCTTCCGCCTTGTCTAGGGGATGAAATTCAAACCTTCAGGCTGCCTGATGATATTACTTCAGCACTACAAACAATCATTTTCAAACCGCCAACATATATAATATATATGCAGATAGTCACCATTTGTGTGGCAAACACAGTTTGGTTTTGCCTCTTCCGAACCCCCCCCCCACAAAAAAAAAAAGACTTCCGCTTCCGAGGCTGGAATTGTTGATGAAATTTTCACGCTGTGCTTGGTTTGTCAATGGTGTTTTGTTCATGTCTAGATGACCAACAACCAACAGCCAACTAGCAGGGGACTTTTTGTGAAGGGTCGCTGAATCTCTAAGGACAACTCCAATGAGCCTCCCAATACGGCTTCGCCCAGGAGTTCCTTCTTAAGCATCCCAGGTGTGACCCCGAACCGTCGGAGCCCCTCCAAGTCGGAAGGCTCTACCCCTGGATCCTCACCCCCTCGCTCCAGCAATTCCACGGTGAGTAATCGGAGTTTTCGCTTCCGTAGTCCCGGGAGGAGCCTTGGGTTTTTGAAGATTTTTTGGATGGGCAAAAACGAGAAGAGTGAATATGTTAAACGACCTAAAAGCCAAAGAAACCTTGGGTGAAGGGAATGAGATTTAATTACATAATAAGTGTTTTTTTTGCAGGGTCAAAGGTTTCTTGCATATGTTTGAGCCATGAACAGGAACAGGCCACAAACGGACGATCCAGGCGTGTTTACCCACAAGTTGAAGGTCCCAAGAATGGTTGAGCAGTTAGCTGGGTATTAAGAGGGGTTTTGTGTGCTCGATTCGCATCGAATCATAAGGTATCTCTTCTTTGCATGCGTGTTCTATTTCGTTGGTTCTCGGTTGCCTGATCTGAATGCTTGATTTCACATAGTCAACAATATGTTGGGTCCCAAACTGGTTGCCCAGTCAGAGCAATTGAGACGGCAGGGGCTTTCTTCGGAACGAAGTTTCAATAGATGAAACAAGTGTGAATTGACCTGGGCACCACCAATCCCCATATTGATAGACTTATGTTCCAACTAAACCGTTACTAAGGTACATGAGGTACATGTGTTAGACTTTGGAGCACAAGCGATGAGCAGCAAGCACACCCAACTTACAGTAAGTGATGGCAGTCACATCCATGTTTGCTCAGGAAACTTCTTCTTGGCTCAGATCAGGACACTGTTGGCTTCCCCACATTCGATTTGCTGCTGAAACATTTTGAAACCGTGCCTTCAGTGGCGAGTGATGGTTTCCAACATGTTTACAGCCAAGAAAGCAAATTTTGTAAATGGAATCATGAGCTATCAAACATTGACTCCAAATATTTCTTGAAGTTTTGGGGAGATCCTGTTTTTGTTTGGGTGGTGGGCAATATTCACAGGTTTAGCTCCAAACAAAGGATCGGAGAAGTTTGGGATCACACAGGCTGAGGTGACCATGCACTTTGGAGTTGATGATTTTCCTGAAAACCCCAGGTGGGATATGTTTTGTTATTCCTGGAGGGTATATCTTTAACCTTCTTTAACTAGATTTTACATGATGTTACCATGCAAGTGAGATTACCAAGCTCATCTCTGATATCTTCCGAAACATGGTTCCAAATCACCATATGAATCACCCCCCCCGTCGTTGGTTTTTGTTCTCTCGGAAAACCAGGAGAAATATATCCAGTCGATTCCTTCCTTCGTTCAAGCTTGCCAAGTCTTTGTAGCCTTGGTACCCCAGGCCAGACAGGTGAATGGGCCAGGTGTTGAAAGTTGAAAGTTGAAGCATGGCAATAAACACGAGAAACTTTTGGAACAGTCTGTTTCGGCTAATCCGAATTTGTGTATACATCAAATTTTGTTTTGTTCGGAATTTCTCAAAACATATACCACGTTACATCTCACTCTCAGCAGGAGGGATTCACTGAAGCAAGTTTTGCTGAAACCCGCCAGGTGATTCAATTCGTGATCTTTTCATCCCCTGGTTGGTTAACACTTGACCTTTAAAAGAATCACTTAACCATCCCACAAAGGTCACCAGCAGAATGGTCCTCGGTGGTTGGACCAACTCATAGGCTGATTGGTTGGGAGTTGTTTATTGATATTTTACTAGTGGCTATTTATGATACAAGGTTAAAATCTACAGCAATTGGGTAGTATAACTCCCTCCCATATACATACACTCAAAAACCTATGATTCAGGTCACTACATGTGGGCCTTTCCCTTGTGTCAGTCGCATCCTTGATTATCGCATCGGAGAACTCGGCGTTTGATGAAGTCCCCAGAAACAATTACTGGGCTCACAGCATTTTTGTGGCGGAGAAACTGCATATGGTAGATTAATGGACTTCATTCGAAACCTCAAAAAATCTGATGCCATTGTACTTGGGATTCTTTGACAGGATGGATCAAATGATGGATATGAAGAAACTTGCCACGGCTGGAAGACAACAACAACAACAACAACAACAACAACAACAACAACAACAACAACACCAACAACAACAACAACAACAACAACAACAACAACAACAACAACAACAACAACAACAACAACAACAACAACAACAACAACAACAACAACAACAACAACAACAACAACAACAACAACAACAACAACAACAACAACAACAACAACAACAACAACAACAACAACAACAACAACAACAACAACAACAACAACAACAACAACATCAACATCAACATCAACATCAACAACATCAACATCAACAACAACAACATCAACATCAACATCAACAACAACAGGGGCTGGCATTGATTTATATAAGACCTATAGATACCTGTAGGGGATGACATCCTCTAATTGATGAGGTTCACCACCCCAACCCCGTCCAACCCCATGAAGGTGCGCCACTTTGAGACGCACGACACGTGCAACTTTAGCAGTTGGTTCACACGAGGGCACCTTGGTCCAGCGTTGAATTTCCAAGGGGTGAGAAGACTTACCCTCCCTGAAACTAACAGTTCGCACCTGCAAATTGATGGTTGGAAGACGATCCTTTCCTTTTGGGATGGTTTATTTTCAGGGGCTATGTTAGTTTCAGGGAGGGTACTCTGAGACAAACGTTCGATGGCAAAATCTGTATTTTTTTGGGAGAAATTTGCTTCTTGAGATCTCAGATCTGCTAATTTTTGAAACAAAATATATCAAGAAGCTGTGCTGAAATTTGGGTTTCTGAGATTGTGTTGCTGAGATTTGGCAGGCGTGCAGAACTCGTATCATTGTGTATCTATATTTGGAATCATGATTATCATTTTTTTTGTGATTCTGTGATATTTATGTTTTTGTTTGGTGTTCGAATCTTCCAAATCACCTCCAACTCTCAACCCACACACACACACACGCACAACTGAACACAGAAACAACATCCGAGGGTCTTTGGAAGACTTGGGGGGTTTGTGAAACGTTCCTTTGCTCATGCTCAAGGTGGTGTCGAGCCGAAATGTGGTGCAAGATGCTGCTTGGGAATCAGGCCTGGTCCGGGTGAATATTCGGTAAATGCTGGAGTTTGATATGGGTGTTTCCGGAAATAATGGTACCCCCAAATCATCCATTTTAATATGATTTAATAGGGTTTTCCAGTATAAACCATCTATATTTATCTATATTTGGGGTACCACTATTTTTGGAAACAGCCATATGCTGATATACATTCCAGTAAACCAACATGGCACCGGAAAATGAATGGTTGGAAGACAAGGCTTTCCTTTTGGGTTTCGTCCTATTTTCAGAAGTGAAATGTTGGTGTTTGGGTACGTGTAGATACTTATTATATATCATATCACATGAGATAATTCAAAGTGAAAGTGGATACGGATGGAAAAGAATGTGTTTAAAGGCTTGCCTTCCAAACATGGCACTGTGCACTTCAAAAGTTTAATCCGAGTCTTGTATTCCTGGCAGAAATTGCGACAGTTCGTCGAGAAACAGTTGAGGTGCTGCTGGTTTCAACATGTGTAGTCAGGTGATGTGGTTCATGCAACTACATATCTACGATACATGTTTTAATATATTTACATATCGATACTGTTGCCCGTTGCCATATATATCCGTATATGATAGATGTGTTTATATCTATTTATCTATTTTCAAAATGATATGTGTAGTTTACATCTATACATTTACATATGTGTATATATATATATACATGATATAGTGCGGCCTTGGCAAAATATACTGTTTATAGCCCAATCACAGGAAATTGACAGGTGCTTTGTATGGAATGATGATAGCTGAATCCCAATTACAGAACGATATTCTCTGAAAGAGGGTCTCTTCTCTGTTTTCTTACTTTCACCTCATTCAGCAACGGATGCAGCTTTGAATCTAATTTGAATCCCGGATACCCCAAACCATACTGTACCATATATATACTTATATCATGCACTTATGTGATAATTTGAAGGCTCCAGCTGCCTTACTCAACACCTGATCTTTCTTCATACCATCAGGATATGCCTATTGTGGTGATCTCAGCGGCGGATGTTGCTGATTTTGCACGCCCTGTGAATTGGGTCGATTGCCTTCCACATGAAGGGACACCTGGCTGCAAATGCGAGGTTGGAAGATGGCAGGAAATGCGAATGAACATAGGTGAATCACTACCCATAACGAATCCATGGGACTGGTATATTTACCTACCATATACCATGAAATGTTACCCAAATTTAGGTTGAAAAATATACCAGTCCCATGGATCCTAGGGGTTTCAATAATTTTGATTTTCATAATGTTTTCACCGTTCCCAGCTGAATCCTTGTGGGGATGATCCAGAGTTGAAATCACCAGTCAGATTAAGTCATTGGTGTTGATGAAGTATACATTGAGAACTGCTGGAATGTGTCCCCCAAAACTTTTGATGCTTGAAGGGCAAAAAAACACTCTCTCCTGTCCAAAGAATAGGATTTGATGACCTGTTGAAAAATGGTGGTTGGAAGACGATCCTTTCCTTTTGGGACACCCTATTTTCAGGTGCTGTTTTACTTTCAGGGAGGCTAACCCTTCTGGGCTCACTAACCGTCACTTAGGCATTTTTCTTTTAGCACCGACCGACAGTAACTTGGCACCCATTGGTGAGAGATTGACCAGGAAGACTGTGATTCAAAACGCAGACCTAGGTGGTTGGTTTCATGTTTCTTTTAATATTCACCCCTACATGGGGAAATGATCCAATTTGTCTAATATTCTTCGCATGGGTTGAAACCCACCAACTAGAGATTTATGACTGCGAAAAACATCGACCTACAAGTAGTTTAAAATGTCGGACAGATACTGGCCCACAAACAAAATTTCCAAACAACACAGTACTCGATAATGTTTTTTCAATGGAGAAAATTCGGCCAGCCAGTTGGGGATGGTTTCTATTCATAGGATGTGTTCAAACAATGAAGGATATTGATGCATCTCCCTTCATTTGTCTACACAATTACCCCTTTCGTAGTTGCATGGGTGCATTTGACAATCACATCAGGACATTTATTTTTGAGTCGTATAGCCGCATAGAATGATCCAAAAACATACTAGTGTGAAGTACATGATATTTTTGCTATATGATGTTCGCTTCTTCCCGAGTCACAGAAGCATGTGATGTACTGACCAAGGGTATCTATGTGAGTGGCAGCCAGAATTAACCACCAATTCCAAAACCAGTGCAGCCATTTTCAACAGCTTCATAACATGATTATCCAGCACTCAGTCTCCATTTATCTGAACAGATCCCAAGACCCTGAAACAGAAGTGTCAAGCAATTGCAATTCAAAATTGATGTATGATACTTATCTTTTTTTGTTCGAGAGGAATTTAACTCGGCAACATGACCCGTTTCAGAAGAAAGTGTACCCCAAAAATGCATTTTGTTAATTTGTGTTATCCCCATATGTGTTTGCCTGAAGTACTAAAATAGTAGGATTCTCCATTCTCCCAACCTTTTACAGTAATGTCAGAATTCAAGATGATGTCATCCGCAAATGCCTGGAGAAATGTCAGAGAAGATTGTCATAATGAATGTCAAAAATTATATCACAAGGCACATTATATTGAGTAAAAACAGGTAACACAAGATGTCAAACTAAATAGCAAAATAAGATGTGGTCAGAAGTTACATCGGACCTAGTAACTAATATGATGTCAGAAGAGATGCCAGAA
The DNA here is from genome assembly GCA_000507305.1 of Breviolum minutum Mf 1.05b.01. Lineage (NCBI taxonomy): Eukaryota > Dinophyceae > Suessiales > Symbiodiniaceae > Breviolum > Breviolum minutum. The sequence goes on from DF240267.1 coordinate 84,704, forward strand.
TACATGTCAGATCAGATGTCACAGAATATGTCCAATAGACAGTCAAAATACCTTTTGGCATGGATCACACCAACATTTTCATTCAAACCAAACAATGCCTTGAGTGGTGCACAATTGGACTTGTATTTCTTATGTTAGAGTTAGAGTATATTTTAGCATTGTTCCATGCCATGGTGGGGATCACTAGTCACCAGTCACTCTGTGCTTTTATGTTTCAGGATTTTTCACAACACCCTTTCCCCCTCAAGCATGATTCCGAATGCATTCCATCAAACCAACAGTATTTACTGATATGAACTACTTGCGAATGGTGTGTAATATTTACATGTACTGCTACTATGCCTATATGCTTGATGCTTCAAAATCTGTGGCCACAGACCTGGAGTTTACCATGCCCGAAAACCTGGTTATTCCAAGCCGCGGGCCGCTGTGAATCAGGTTGGTCCAAACAATTTTTGAACAGATGTTGGACTACAAATTGGAGAACCTCTTGGCGGATGGAAAAAAGGCTTTGCATACTTATCGCTATTTTCTAGCCCGAAAGGTGTCTGGGTAGCAAATACAAAAAAACTTTTTCAAGGAACAGTAAGAGTTGTGTACCCAACAATTCGTTAGAAAAGGGGCGTTGTTTTTGAGAAGAGGCAAATGTTGTTGGTATTTGGATGCCAGTCTTGTAATTTCGGAGCCATTGCAATCTATTTGTTTTCTAGAGTTGGTAATATAGAGCTGCATCGATTTTTCCTGTCATAGTTTTCTGCTTTTTTTCTCACCATTGAACATATGTTTGATTGAAGGTAATAGTAATGTAGTTTCCCTCCAAAAAAAAAACATAGATCTCCGTGGTTTATCTCACATTTAGGACCCCTACGGTTCTTAGCAACCAGGGGCTTTACATCCATGTTTGGCTTGACATATTTACTCCTCGTGTCACTGTTCCACTTTTTTCACCATTATTTATGAAAGGTGCTCGGGAGATTGCCCGAGGTATATGCAAGCTACAGTGGGAATGTCTTAGACTTCAGTGGTTGAAATATTATCCAGCTGGGTTTTCTACTATAGCCCATAGGATCCGTGTATGGTATATCTACCTACATTCCCCATACATTTTAGCCAAATGTAGGTAAATATACCATACATGGATCCTTTGGGTAGTGAATTACTTCCAGGGGATGAATGCAGCGGGCGAAACCTTATCTTGGTGAACACACCCATCGCCCGTCGGATGTATGTTTTCCAAAGCACAAAAGGCCCCTTTCACCACCAACGAACCATGGAACCACCTGTGGAAGTAGCTGTTTTCGACAATGAAAATATATCTAAGCCGCTAAACAAAGGGAAAAGGCAACGAATCATGTTTAAAACGCATCAATTTTGGTGTGTTCCGGCCGTTGTGCCACATGGAAGCAACAACAAGTGGCTGTTTTTGGTACTGGATATGTTTTCCTCCAAAAAGGCCACCCCATTTGGAGTCCATTGCTTTCCAGGATCACCAATGTGGTTGTATTTGCTGTAGCCCATAATCATAGGATCTATGTATGGTATATTTACATAAATTGATGGCTTGTTTGTATGGTAAATGTAGGTAAATTTGCTATAGATGGATCCTATGGGCCTATGGCTATGAATTATTCCGACGACCGGGCCTTTTTATTGCATGCACAACCCCGCAACATCCTAAACCTATGCATGTTCAGGACACATGACTCTGTTTTTCATAATGTTCTTCTCACTCATCTTATTTGCAGTAAGTCCAATGAATTAGTGCTTCAATAGCACTTCAAACGACTTTAGCCCTTTCTTGCTGATTCATGTTGACTGTGTGACATATAGCAATTCCTGTCAAGAACTCTCGGATCTTTTTAAGATCCAAATCACCCATTATATAACAAATGTTTTCTTGTTGGAAACCCATACTATCTCCGTCTCTCCATCAGCATCTTCGGTTTTTTTTTCACTAAGGAGCTGTTGCTAAGTCAACGACCCAAGAGAAGGACTTTGGGAGATTTTCTACGTGATTTTCAATTTCCGTCCATAGAGGTGGTACCTCGGTTTTACCCCATGAGGCCAGTCCCCTTTCTTCGAAAGTTCCCCACGGCCGAGGGGGGGTTGAGATGTATGTGGCCAGCGGGTTGTATATCCTATAAGATATTTAAGTCATGCCATTGGAGTGTCATCTCGAGGCCGTAAATTGCATGTAGTGACCCAGTAGTGTTTAGGTAAGACTGTTTTTCTGGATAGTTGATAGCAATACTAAAGTTCAGGGAAGTTTTTGTTTGTTCCATGTTTCTTTGGCATGTTTTGCATTTCGATATTTGTCAAGGTCCAAATTTGCATTGTGAATATGTTGTGAACATCCAATAAGGGATGTTCGTCAACCCAATGAAGATGGTTCAGATACCCATTATATATTGGGATACTGCTGAACAAAGGGTAAACCATTCTCCATGCAGAGATTTTTGGACCATGCCACTTACATGTTTGGTTGAATTTCCAGCCGGGGCCTGAATTTCCCTCAATTTCTTTATGGTTCTTAGCTGGCTTGTTTTAAGTAGGCACACAGAAGTGACCTCCACATGGCATACAGCAGAACTGTGGCATATACCTTGGCTAAAGATGGCTAAAGGATATTTCTTTGAGTAGACCTGGCATACTTTCACCCTGGAAATCTAACATGGAGAATAGAAAATGATGCTTTGGAACATGCGTTTCCTTCCAAACATTTTTACGTTTGGTATCTACCTTCTGCTTTTCTTCTGGTTTTGTTGGTGTTCCAGGACAATTTAGGAATCCTGCAGTATATTGACAAACCATCCGTTTGGACTGAATGATGGCGTGATGGAAGCTGTGATGGTCAATTTGTCGTGAATAGATGTGAATTGATGGAATCCTTCAGCATCCACCTCCCCAGAATCCTTGGTTTCCTTTCATTCGAGGCCCTCCTAAATGACACACCCTAAAAGGGGTCGCAATATTTAGTTGGTGTTTTCACACGCCAGCGAAAACTATACATTTTTTGATATTTGTTTCGCAGATCTTATTCTGGCTGGCTTTGGTAACTAAGATTCATAGAATCTTAAATGATAGCCAAAGGTTTCCAAAGACAAGTCTGGGAAGATTACAAAGAAATGCTGTTTGGGAAACCCCAATGAACTGGCAAATTGGAATCATTCACCAACCTGAAATAAGATCAGTTTAGCGGGAGTCTCGTTCAATTACCTTTTGGGGATCTTCGGTGGTGTGATGTCGCGCTGTGGGCCTCACAAAGATAGGTCACCTCATGTCGCTTCTTTGCATAGCTTATATTCAACTTTAAAACCATCTCTGGTTTTTCTTCTCAAACCTCGAGGGCGAAAGTTGGAAAAAAATGGTGGCTTTAGGAAGGCAAACCCCACCAAATCCCCTAAATTCAGGTTTAGGATTCATTTCTCTTCCCCCCAAAAAAAGGGGGGTCATTCCTCAGCTGCGAAATCTCCTCATGTTGTCACCGAGGCCAAAAAGACATCTGGGATGGGACCCGTGTGTTGTGCTGCCTTATCGGGCGACGTGCGTTTGTTATACAACTTGCTGAATGTCACTTGGCACCACCGCTACTCTCGGGATATTTTTTCAGATGACAACTCAGTTGAGTTTCAGATTTTGGATCAGCTTTCACCTCCAATGAGGTAGGATTGAGATTCACATTCAAAATGACCCAACATTTTTGTTGGAAGGTTTCTGATAGAGGTCGTTGAAACAGTTTTCCATCTTGATGAGGTCCTTGGAGCTGGAACACTCTACCGAAAAAAAATGCACACAGTGTGTATCCAGCATCAAGCACCCCCCCAAATCCGCCCCAAATGCATCAAATGGTTCAATTCAGTAGGAAACTGATGCATTAAAGATAATTTTATGATTCCCAATTTGGAGCGACACCCAGAAAGATCATGAAAGATCCAAGACTCTCCCCCCGGTCCGTTTGCAAAGGCTGGATTCCCTGCAGAGAAAGTCATCACCGCAGAGACTCAGTTGCATGGGATTTGCTGCAGAAGATCCAAAAAACAAATCGTTCAATGACCAAACAACTGCATAGTTGGTTTATAGTTTTGTTTTCTGGCGGAAAATCCAAGTTGGTGAATGATACTCCAGCCCATTGTGATTTGTTTAAGATTCGGGGATTTCGGGACAGGACTTGATTTCCATTTTGGCCGTTGGAAACGTGGGTGTCCAGGTGTGTCCACCAGGTGGTTATAATAGGGGTTGGTGGGGTGGTTTTCAGCGCATCACCCAGGCCTTTTATGGCTTATGGTCCAATCTTTCAGGCTGGAAAAACTGGAAACAAATATTGAGGTCACACAAATGGGACATAGGAATCTACTCAACATCCATTTTAGGGAGTCGCAGATCAGAGTATCCATTTTGTTCTTACAAAAATGCCACCAGGGTTGATCAGCGAATCAAATTGACCTGGCAAGGTTAGCTTCTTCAAAGAAGCTGGTGATACAATCTATAAACTGAAGCCTGGGGGTCCAAAGACCATTAAATAAATAGTTGGAAGTTCGACCGACCATTATTTTTAGTAGGACTTTACAATCAACAATTCCAGGGGACTATTTTTGGTCCAATGGTCGGCTTGACTTCCAGGGTGAAGATACCTTTGGATGACTCGCCTGCAGCAGAAATCCTATTTGCCTAGCCAAGATGCTGGTTGTTTTCCTTGTTTTGTTGGTTTGAATCTTTCCAAAATGATCCAACATGAGTTTCATATTGAAAGGGAAAACATAACACCTGAAAGTACCAAAAAAAATGAAAAATATGACTCTTTGTAAGAACCTCCGCCGTCCAGTCATGAATTTCAAGCGAATTTTGAATAAAACAGGTAACTTTGGCAATGGCCCCTGCTACCTTTTTTGCAAGTGGATAAGTAAGGTGAGAGCGAAGCCTGGGGTTTCTATTTGTCCATGTAACGAAACAGGGGTCCATTGCTGCCAAGTTTCCGGTAACCCGTCACGCAAAAATCAGTGAAACTCCTCGGTCGAACCCAGGACTTCTCAGAGATTGGACTTCCTTCAGGTGGGGCTATTCGTATACGCTGCCATCAACCCAAGAAAAAGATAGATAAAGTATCCATCCTACACTTATCACTTGGGAAGATGTGGGTCATGTTGTAGCATTTCTCTTTTTGTTGTTGTTGTGGTTGTTGTTGTTGTTGTTGTTGTTGTTGTTGTTGTTGTCGTGGTCATGGTCGTCGTTTGGCAGTTGATCTTAACAGGAAAACAGTGGATTCCTAGGTGTGAGACACCCATATAATATGTATATATATTATATATATGTATATGTGTGTTTATTTATTTTTTAAGTATAGATATATATAAATATAGTATGTATCTATAGATCATGATATATTTTGTGTGTTCATAATTTACGTACATATGATATGACCATAAATGCACAAGTGACGGTGAAGTATTCCGGATATACATGGCCCACATACCCATAAAGGCATGCAATATTTGTTCAATGATTGTTGCAGCGAGTCAAAAAATAAGTACTCTCAGGTCCATTTAATCGGACCCTGCTGGGTCAAATCGCGAGTATGTATACTTGTTTTTTTTGGCACTTTGTATGGATAAATCGCGAAGATTGAATTGTTTTCCCTTTCCCCAGATTGTTAGCCAACCTGGTCTGTTGCCAACTCGTTGATACCTTCAACTTGTGAAGCTTTTCATGTTGTTTTGCCTGGTAGTTTGTCAAAACATATTACTGTAGATATTTGGAGCTTCAAAAGTGAAGAGGGTAGAGGTAGACGCGTGGATTTTTCCCGCGTGTTTGAAAATTTACTCATGACATATTCTTCCAGATGCATCCAGGATAGGTTTGCTAAATCAATGTAAGATATGTATATAAATGAGTGTTTCGCGAGGTTTGCCGCAGTAATAAAAACATTCATCCCGAACCATGTCGGCCATATCACTTCCGGTTTTGCATACCCAAAACATGGTGTCGTTTTCGTCATCATATTTATCCCCCAATGGAGGATTGCAAATGGTTAGTTAAGGGGGGTTTGAAGCCTTTTATAACAACACCGACACCAACCCTACTTAAGGGACACACGCTAACCATAGGGGGCCAACTTCACCACTTTTATGGGATCCTCCAAGGAGGTGGAATCCTCCCTGCAGTTTCGTTTCGAAACTTGTGTCCTACCCTCCGGTAATCTAACATAGCAATTAACAAAATGGACCCGAATTGAAGAGATATTTCCTATTCAAAATGGGTTAGTTTACCAGAGGGTACCTCTCGTTTCTGGCAGAGGTTTTACTTCTACCTTCTTAGCGGTGATGCAAAGTTGGCGTACCCCTGATGTACTACAAACCATGCTGCAACATCAAATTGATCCAAATGCAACTACGAAGCTTTGTCAATGAGAACGTTTTTCTCAATACGACCGTGCTTTTTTGGTACACCTCTTCATGATTTACCAACAAAAATGTGTCAAATATTTTTGTTTGACAGTACTAGGGTCATACTGTTGTGGATTGCATAGATTTCGTTGGGCTGCAAGCAAAGGATTGTAAGTTGGGATGTGTATTGATGTTTCTGTGAAATGATCACGTTGAAACAAAAAGAGCTTCAGAGTCCCGAACATAACACGGGGGAGACCATTTTGTTTGGGGTAATTAAACCGGGAGCCCTGGTTTTCCCAAGGAGTTTACTTCATATAAGATGATCAATTATTTCAGTGAAAGCCAAGCTAAAAGTCCAAAAGCCAAGCTGAAGGAAATCCCTACGTTTCAATCATATTAGGGTGTTTCCTTAAATGGTGGTACCCCGATTTCACACCCCAAAATGATCATTTTTAGTAGGAAAACCAACAGTTGTTGGGTACCACCATTTTAGGAACGCCCCATATACTCTGGTCATTTCTTCTTTGCTGACTTTCGGATGCTTAGGACAGGGATCCTCACACCGGGTCTAGGTGATTTTAACTTTGCTTTTCCTATGTCTCTTCTACTGCAGAACTAGAAAACATATATATATCCAATTTGACTATATATAGTCACTAGTCCTCCCCAAAAAACAGAACAAACTCTTTATATAAAATGTCCGGGTGATTTTTTGGCTTCAACAGCAACTTCCCAACCGTTGAGTCAGGGTTTTGCCTTGCTCATTTAAGGCAACACATTTGCATGAAATGTCCAAGATGCTGATGATCTCCTTTGGATCTGTCGGTGATCTTCTAAGTATCCCTAAGTGGTAACGTTCCTAGGAATGATGTTTCCAACCATTCTTTGAACACAAAAACAGAAAACGCATTAGTTTCAATGGAAGCAATTTCAAGATTGGACTCTTTGTGTGTGCAAAAGCTTGCTGAAACTGGTGATGTCAACAAACCACAGCGAGTCCTGCTGCTTTTTTCGTGCGTTCTGGGACGACATTTGTGTACCCCAAGAAAATGAATGTTTTTTTGAAATATAAATATTGGAAATATTGGAAAATATGGGTTATTGGATTTTTATAGATTTTATCATGGTTTGTCTACATTGCTTTTTTTAGTATTTTGGGGTATATAGAGGTCAATCCACGATCCCCCCGGGTCGGGATATCAACATCGTGTTCTATGACAAGGATTTCTTGGGGTCAAAAATCTTCGCTTGAATATGACGGATGAAAATGATCTACCCTGCAGGATTCCAGTGCAAATCAAGGTATTCATAAGGATTTTGTAGCAAAAACATCATGTCATCCTGGTAGAAACGAGCCATCCTGGTTTGGATCCAACAGATGAGTCGAATCTCAGGAAAGGCGTCCCGCTTCTGGCTTGTGCCCGGACAGCTGCGGATGTGGAGTTGTTGGTGAATTATCGTGCAGATGTGCACCTTCGGGCTGCACCTTTGAAGGTGTGCAGCTTTAAAAGCGACGACATTTTCCAATGGGACGGCTTTTTGGATGAGGTTTTTGTCGTTCGCTTTTTTCCGCAAGGGAGAAATGATGTGACATGAGACGTCTGTTTGAACACACACAAACACACCAAAATGAATGACACGAAACTTTGTAAATGGTTCCGGTGAGGTAAATTATGATAGTACATTGTAGAATAGCTGCACCACATTATGAACATATAGGTTTCTAAGAAATTTCCATAGACTGTGGAACATTGTAGGTACTGTTTTTTTAGCAGGTACGCCATGTATCGATTGGTGGGTAAGTAGTAAGTAGGAGACATTATATTGTGTAATTGTGTAATTCCAACCGCGAATGGGTGCGTATAAAAACGCCCCGGCTTTGGATGTGATGGAAGATTTCAGATTTTGTGAATGATTATCACGACTGATTATGTTTTCTAAAAACCGGCTGTGTATCCATGTGTCGTATCTTCCTCAGATGAAGCAAATTTAGTCACCTTGTTTCTTATCCTGAAGATGAGGCCACACATTCCGTGAACAGATTGAATAGCGGGTCAGCATGACATAGTCATATAGTGGCAAACATGTCGCTAGCGGATCCAGTTGCACTTTAGAACTAGGATTTGAATTATCCGAATTTCAGATAATTTCAACAAAAGCGGTGAAGGGGGTTGAAAGTTAATCTTACAAATCATACCAAAGAACCTTAAAGGAGTTTCATCTAGGGCCATTTGAACCCATCGTTTTCTAGTTTTTTTTTTTTTTTCCGCAGCACTGTTGGATTTTTGAGCCATTTGCAAAATCACTGGGGCTAGAACAATAGCCCATTGCCTTTGCATAGCACAATCCCAAAGTTCAATGTGCCCCCCATGAGTGACAGTTTGGCCATCATTGGTTGGAATTCAAACAAAGATGCTCAAGATGCTTGTTTGATGTTGAGACAAGAGTCATAGTTTCAAGTTTCAAACCATTTGTTTTGGAAGTGTTATCGCTGGATGTTGTTGTATGAGTGTTGCTAGTTTTCTCAGATGGGTTGAAACCAAGCCCTATCCATATCTCTGAATACTCAAGTTACGCCAGGGAAAAAAAACTTTACTTCAGGTCAAAGATCACCTGCCACTGAGATTTCCATGATCAGTTTGATAATGCTGCACAGATCAACGCCAAGCATATTTTAGCTTCAGCATTTTCCAGTGTCTACTGGAACACTCAATAATATTTACCCCTATGCCTGGACATGTTGGTTGCGCATAAAGGAAAATGCACTATGGCATCCCTCTGTCCAGAGTGAGGGGTCAAACAAATGCACAAGCAATGTAATGCATGCAATTTAAGGTAGTGCTATCTGCCACAATGCTGCGCAATTTAGCACAATGCAATGTGTGTTTGTCGTTAGGCATGTAGGTATCTAGGTATGTGGGTAAGTAGCTATGTGTTTTTTTTACATGCGTATTTTTGCTGAATTGCATGTGTGTTGCTTTTCTATAAACCTCTCCCCCCCCCCTGTGCCCTCCAAAACGGCAAAAAATCCTGACAGTTCCTGAAGTTGATTGGGCTGAAGCTATGCAAGATGGATGGACTGAAAGATTGAACAACTTCTGAACATTGCAGCCATGCGGTATGGAATGTGTGTATAAGTATCTGTATATTTATATTTACATATGTGTACGTATTATTATTTGTATATTTTCTAAAAACATATATATATATATACAGCGGTTTCTGTTTCTCCATACTTTCAAGTTTCAAGTACCTGTCCATGTATCTTGGGTGCTTACACGATACTCACCGTAGACCTGGTCAGGTACCTATTTTGGCCTTAGCCAGTGGAGACTTGGTGAAAGCGTTTCAAGGCAAATGCTGGGATCACCAAGTTGTCATACTGTCGATGGAAGAAATCCGGTTCACCATCTGGGATGTATAGAACCTTGTAAGTAATGGGATAAACTAACAAGCTCAACTGGTGCAGGATTTTTTCCATCAACAGTAGTAGTCACCGTTGATGTAAAGAAATGCAAACAAACAAATATCTGGAGATGTTTCTAGGAGTTTTAGTCAGATAACCATCGGCATGAGTGGAATTCACTGCAATCTTGGCCCAGTTTGCCACAGACATCATTTCGTGGCCTAAGCAACAGTTCACACCCTACCAATACGGACTTCCAGTAGCATCACTCACGACACTTTGGCACCTTCAATCTGAAGGTATTCGCCTTTGTCTAGTTTTTGAAGTCATTCCAAAGATATGTGCTGGGTGGTGCTTGATCTCTATTTGGTGAATGATCCAATTTGACGACTATTTTTCAGATGGGTTGTTCAACCATCAACTAGTGTGTTTTTTTGAACAAATCATATGCTGAACAAACAACAACATAACCACAACCATCATATGATATCATCTAAGGCAGGACCTCCCAAAATGTGATATCATGGGTTTTCTTCGATCCAGGAAAATGCAAAAGCGAGTCTTCAGGAAATCGCTTTAATTATATATACAGTATTCATGTTTTATCATGTATACTACACATGATAGATAAATGTGATATGCAGAAATATACCTGTTGTTTTAACATACTACCGTAGAATACACATATGCAAACAGATGGTCTAAATATTTTTGTTGCAAATCCAAAATTTTCAGAGTCAGAGGATCCGGGAGTCCTAAAAATGTTGGCCTGGCTGAGTTAAACGTAGATTTTTTACTCCTTGCAGTTCCCCAAATTTCATGGATGTTGGAAAAACCTTTTCATGAGATATCACTTGAATGGGTGGAACTTGAGATACAACACCACCAAGTCTTTTACAGTCAGCTGAGGTGAAAACAAACCTGAAGCTATCGCGAAACTTTTAGAATGCAGAGCAGATCCTACAGGTCCTACCAAAGGTGCGACATGTTTTTGCAGAAAAAAATGCCTTCCTAATTAAGCTCCCCCAAAAAAGGGGGGGGCCACAAGGGTGTCCTGTGTTTGTTGATTGATTTCATTATAAATTATGAACGAACGATGGTTTTTTAGCAGTTGTGGGTGGTTTCAAAAAATTGATCCCCCTTTTAAAGCAGCTTTGTCGAATCATCTTTATCAGGGCTAGGTTTTTAATACTATCCCACCATTACTGCGATGATGAAATCACCCATCTTGGAAGCCAATAGAGGATGGGTTTGGGATTCTAGTTGTTTTTTTGTGGTTCATGTCAACTTGGGTTTTGCTTGACAATGAAAAATGCGAGGAACATTAAAAAATGTAAGGGAAAAAACAACGTGGCAGCTGGCGTATACCGTATATCAGTTTTAGACATTCATTGTCTCTTTCCGCGGGATCGTCGGGAAGGACTAGCTTCCGGGAATCGAATAAAACAAAGGACTTGCACTAGGAATGTATAGATGTATTTCCTGTTGGAAAGTGGTGATTCCAGCTCAGGGTGAGGCAGAACACATATCAAATTTATACTTTCTTCAGTGACATCCCTTGCAAAAAGACATTTTGAATGGCCCTGATGGTACCTGTTTAACTAAAGATGTGTCGAATTATTCTGGCATTGCCTCACAGTGTGGGTTTGGAGCAAATTTTTAGGGAACAAACTTTGTGGATGGATATGACGTTCTTTCCCATGAAACCGAAAAGTTCTATGATTTTGTTTTTGCCTTGGTATCATCTTGATTTTTTTGGCTCTTGCGTGACCTCAATTTTTACTTTCCAAACGATCCAGTGAGGAAAAGCATGGAAGAGACCTTACATCAACGCCTCCACATCTCCATTTGAAGGTCCAATAGTTCCTGATGTTTCCCTTGGAAAATTAAATTCACCTCAGCAGATAGTTTGCGAAACCATGATTTGTACTGAAGTTGTCGGAAACACGTATTCATATTGATTAATGTTATGTATATATGAAATATATGAATATAGATAATTAGAAATATGTTCACCCCATAGGTCGAGATTCAACAAACGCTCAAATTGAATTGGTTTGGATGGAGTACCAGCACCAAGAAGTGCCAAAACCAGGACGCCAGTGTTGAATGCCTGTGTGTCTCAGGTGGCCTTGGAACCACCAATGCCTTGGCTTTTTGTGCATTTAATGCAGTCGCTTGGAGTTTTTTTGTTGGAAACCACCCATTTTTTTTGAGATTTGGGAGTTTGGGGGATAGGCTGAAGTGTCTCTCGGAACTTCTTGTGTGATTTATGTCATTGATGTTGTCGTATTATATTTATATATATATATATAGCTGATATGATATAACTGTTATGGTCTCTGTTATAACTAGCAGTATTGAGACGTCACATCTTTTTCATATGTAACGGCAGGGTATGGTAGGTTGATCACCCGTCGTGGCAGGTTCATACACGATCAGCGTCCCAGTCCCATTTGGAAATGGTGTTACAATTACAAGGAAAAAGGTTTCAAAAAAACATGTTGATTCTGATTCTGATCACTGGATTTCTGTTGGGCTAGAATGCTAGAACTGCTTCAAACCCACTTAAGGTCATCTCCATTTTGAGGGTCTGAATCAAGGGGCGAATCAAATCTAGATTCGAAGTTTTGGTTCAATATCAACATCCATACATCCATCATGCCTCCAGTCGTAACGAATAATCATTTCCACCCCCACTTGGAGGTCACCTTTGCCAGCCCGAAAATGATTGATTTCCCCTCAGAAAAATCCGAAAAGACATATATTTCACATGGCACCATGGAGGTCTCCATCAATCCCTCAAAAGAGATGTTCTAAAGTATAGGTATAAAAGGTCACTTTTCAAAGTCGAGGATAAAACCCCTGATTTTTGAACACCATACCGAAATACCTTCAGGTCTACATAGATGGCACAGATACCAAATGGCAGGTTAGTAAAGGTTCAATTTGAACCAATGAATGTGTAGTGACTGTGCCTTGTACTTTTCAATTTCTGTAGCTTTTTTGTGGACCTTCTTGGAAGGCCCCAAAAAAAAACAAGTCAAGGCCTCGAATCCTCATGCCCTAGAAGTGGCCAAACTGTTGGTGATGCTTGGCCACGTAACCGTCCTTGGCGTTTGGCGTTGGGATTGTTCCGTCTGAGGGTGTTGATATCCCACATCCATTGGTGGTTAAGTGTTTTTTTTTTCGAAGTTACCACCACTTTCCGTGCTGTAAATCTTAGTGGCTTTCAACATGTCTTGTTTTTAAGGCCGTGGGCAAGATTGACACAAGTGATTTAACATGCTTGGAATTTCCCGATTTTTGACTTACTTTCCACCTTGCTTTGCATCATCCGGAATATTTTTAACTCAAGTGATACTCGTATTTTCATATGTTTTCGAGGTGGTGGCAACTCAAATATATTTTGTTCTCACCCCTATTTGGGGAAGATTTCCTATTTTGACGAGCATATTTTTCAGATGGGGTGGTTCAACCACCAACATTTTTTTTACATGTATTCCACAACAATCCCAGCTGATGCCCATCATCACTGTTTTTTGATAAGATTATTTTTTATCACCCCACTCGTACCATTACATTGATCTAGAAGCACACATAAACAGTTTTTTTGGGAGGTTGAAACAACCTCTTAGCGCTATATATACATATATCATGTTTTTTTGATGATATAACTATATATATAGCCTATATATATATATATCTTTTGAAATGTGTATACATCATGTATATATACATATAAGCATGTAAATGATAGCCATTGATTGCTAATGTCCCTGTAGCCCTGCAACCTATGCCCTGCAATTTTCAATAGGTGAGAAATCCACTGGGGCGCATTGTTTTGAGACATGCCCACCTCGCCAGTTATATATATATATATACATATTATTTTTTGTATATATATATATATTAAGGAGCTGAGGAGCTAGGGATGATGCATTTCCGTACCAAAAGGGGGCTACTGGACGACAAGAAAAGGATGAATTCCTGCAGAAAGGGTATCACATACTGAAACTTACCAAAAGGTTAATACGAGGGGAGGTAATGGACGAAACATGTGTTGGAGAGTTCACTTGGCATAGGAAAGCGAAGACAGATGTGAATCAGCAATGCCAACCTGGTGGAATTCTGAAATGCGCGGAGGTTGGAAGTTCGAAGTTCATCGGAAGTGTATCGGTGCCAGGTTTGATAGGAAACTGTCCTGAAAATTGTCCCGTGCAATTCTTTCACACAAACTTTCAGCCAGTTTTTTTATATGGCCTTTTGTGTGGAAGATAGGCCACTGGAGGTGAATTCGGCATCTCCGGACATGGATTAGTTGGGCGACAGGAGAAAAGGATGATAAAAGATGATAGAAGATTGATGAAACAAATCTGAAATTGAACCAGTATGATATCAATTGTTCAAATGCGACATGAATTGCAGCGGTGAAAAAAACATCCAAATTTCTACTCTAAAAAACACCTTGACGGCAGTCCCCGAAAAAAAATAGAACCTTAGGAGTTCCGGTCGCGCTAGTTTTGATTTTCCTGGTTCTTTTTCAGAATGTTGACGAAACTATATGATTGTTCAAGTTTATTTAGATGAACATGTTTCCCAAGATTATATACAGGTTCAACTCTTTTGTGGTTAGGTGCATGGGTAAAATAAGGTACTATTGGACATAAGAGATGCCGGAAAGAATGTCAGACAGAATGAAGGGACGTATGCAAAGAGTGTCAGACAGAATGTCAGAAGTTGTGCAAGAATGCCAGAAAGAATGTCAGGAGGTCCGCAAAGAATGTCAGACACATTGTCAGACGAGACGCCAGAAAGACTGTCAGAGATCATTTCAGAAGATATGCCAGAAAGAATGTCAGAAAGAATGAACAGGAGAGATGCGAGAAATAATGTTAGAAGATGTCTCGTGATGCCCCAGGATGTGCAAACAAAGAGACGCAACAGCAGCTCCACAACTACACAGTGACCAACAGGATCATTCACAACATGCAGTCGAAAATCTGCGTAAGTAATCTCTAGGTCAGGATCATCATCAATGTCTAAACTGCTTTGAGCCTCTTGGCAGAGCAATTCTTTGCATATCTTCTGACAGTCTTTCAGACATATCTTCTGACATTCTTTCAAACATTCTTTGTGGCTTATCATCTGACGTGACATTTGTTTTGACATTTTTTCTGGAATATCTTCTGACATTTTTTTGGCACATCTTTTGACGTTCTTTCTGGCATCTCTCCTGGATCATGTTGAAAAGTAATTGTTCTGTCCTCTCTGAAACTAAATCTGTAACAGCGAAGCCACCTGAAAAAAAATGGGCAAAATTGGAAGGCGGTCTTCCCGAGTCTCTTTCGATTTCATGTGAAGGTTGCCTAGTTGTCATGTAAGCATAGGTTCGGGAAATATGTATCTATGTATATATATATATATTTATATGTCTTTATTTTTGTTTCTGATGATCGTTGATTTGAAGATTGGAGGGTTAAACGTCTAAACCACCGTTGGTCCCATAGCTACTTCATGGGCGGGTCCTGCTCTATTCCAAAAGAACTCTGTGAAGTTCAGCAGGTGGGTTGCCGAACCTATATGCAGTTTGCCAAGCCCAAGTCCACTTTGATTATGTTCATGGCGGAAGTAACGACGACACCTTTGGGATTTGCATGTTTGGCGGGTTGCAGTGAGTATGTGGAATTCTTGTTACAAGCTCGGGCGGAGTCTTGGATGGCAAAGGTTTGGGATCCCATGAGGAATTTCATGAGTTGATATTTGCATTGTTTATTGTCTGGAGATATCATGTTGCAATTCAATTGGCAACCATTTTTGCAGGTGGTTATTGCAAGTGACCCTAGTAGGTGTAAGGAATGAAACACATCATGCAGTCTGCATCCAATGGATGAAAACTAATCTTACTAGCTAGTTTGCACAAATTTAACGTTGTTGTTATATTCATTGTCAGTCAAGCTACCCCCCTGACGAACCTCCCCCAAAAATAAAGCTTTGAGAAGGCCTTATTAAGGGAAACCAATGGTTAATAAGCCCTTAGTGAGGCCTTATTTCCGGGGGGGGTAGCTTAGCGGGGGTAGGCTGACTAGCCATGATATATGTTACCCCCAATTGGTTCCCAAGTGAACCGTAGATGTTTCCCCAGAACAAAATATTCAATATTTTGTCAGAAGCTGTGACTTCGGTCCCCCAGCCGACCCATACCGCCAAAACACCAGAGTTCAGAAAGTCATTGGCAGATTTTAGACAAACTTAGCTACGTGGTGGCTTCAAACATTTTTTATGTTCACCCTTACCTGGGGAGATGATCCAATTTGACGAATATCTTTCAGATGGGTTGAAACCACTAACCAGTTAGCTATATTTATCAATCTCAAGGTTTTTGATCTATCGCTCGGTTTTATCTTTGTTTTTTAAGGTAAAATCCGTGTTGAATTCATCTATAGGAAAACAAAACAGTCAAGGACATGAATATCAAGAATGCCCGCGGACACACGCCATTGCAATTGGCGCAGCGTCAAGCTGTGAAAGACGTAACTTGGCGATACTGGACACCAAAACATTATTGCAAATCATTCACCGCTGGTTGGTCACCCCAAATTGGTGGTGACAGGGAATCTCCACCCCCCCAAAAAAACACCCACTTTTCTGGGGGTCAGTCCGCCCCCAGCATCAAAAGATCCAGTGGTTTCACGCGAACACACCCACATGGGACACCGGAATAGCTGATTATCTGGAAAATTAACGTGAGATTCCCCGGGCTGCGGGACAAACTGTCAAAAACTGATTTAGAGATGTCCCTATTGTGACTAAACCGGGGTTTGTTTTTGCTCATAGGAATTTGGACCCTCAAATCATGGCATGGTTTTTCTAGCCAGAATGCAACAAAGCTCGCCAGGTTTTTTAGAATTTTTGGGCGACACCTGATCGTTTTGACAACCTCTTTTTGTCGGATTTCTTTTTCCATAACTAACCTTTGAATGTTCAAAGACAATTCTTTGTACTAAATTTTGTGGAATACCCCCCCCCTTAAGTTTAACAGCTCGCCCCTGAAAAGTTCCGTTCCCAATAGGAAAGTAGTCTTCCAACCACCTTGTTTGAGGGGCGAGCTGCTAAACTTTGGTGGTTTATTATGCCCAAGACTTGAGAGACTTAGAGTCTAAGCCCGTCTCAGACCGTTTTCTTGAACAGGAAGCTTTTTGGCAGGATTCCGACCTACATCTCTCTCCCAATTTATAATATATTGTAGAGATATTCTTATTTATATATAGATATTTGTATATATATATATATTTACGTACTATTTATATATGTTCAATGTATTACTTAAGATAATGAGATATATGATATACATGACTTGTATTTGATCTATCAACTTACCACCATAGCAGACCCTTGAAACCAATGGAATGTCAAGTCTGACCATCACAGAGCGTATCCCCAAAACACTTAAATAACTTAAATGTCAGATTATTTTAAAGGATCTCACCCCATAGGTGAAGATCTTTTTAAACAAGTATTGGTTTTGTGAGTACTTGTTCTCAACCACTTAGGTTTCATTCTCAACCACTATTGTTTTTTTCTCAGTTTCCTCTTCGCCATGGGTCTTTTCTTTTGGAACATCCAAGGTGCTGCAAGCCTATCAGTGCGCGAAATCTCAAGGACATGAATTGAGATTGGAGGATGCGGACCTTGAAAGCAGGTGGGATGACAGGCTTGGAGGAGAGGGAGAGGGAGATTTGATGTACTGGTCGTAGGTGGTGATTTCACTTGATGTGTTTATGTTCACCCCGAAATTTGGGGAAGATGAACCCATTTTGACGAATATTTTCAGTGATGTTTTTGATTTGTTTTTTTTTTTCGCTCACAGCTGCTTGGGTAGTCTCGGGCGGAGCGCCCTGAACAACGCATGAAATTTGACGATCTATCATACATTATCATGCGGATAAGCGTAAAATTTGATTAACATAACAAATTAAACTCAAGAATCAAATTGACAGTAAAACCAAGTAAGAGATTTTACGATTTTGTTAGAAGAGTGACCGGGGAAAACCCACTACCTATAAATATGTACAAAGTATATATAGTATACATGTATTACTCCTTCAACATCTATACCCAACATGTTGGTAAAATGCACTCAGCATTCATTCTGACTTGAAATGTGATTTCATTCGTTTTTTGTTCAATCTGGGATCACCTTTTGGTTGCCTTTTGGGATCAACCAGTTGCCTCAGTTGCCTGGGAAAACAGGGAAGAGATGCCGGTGGATGAAGAGAATTCTTGGGAAGTTCCAGCAAATGAAACTCAGCTCATTGGGCCGAGGGTTTTTTTTGCACCGTGAAATCGAGCGAACAAATTTGAGTAAACAACGAAGCAATTTCAAGAAGTTGTTTCTTTCATGGGTTGTTTGGTGAAGCTAACATATATATATATTTGCATATTTATGCACCTGCAACCCTAAACATCCACTTTAAAAGCGTTGTTTCATTTTTTCATGATTCCAAGTCATTACATGAAAAAGGTGTGTTTCACCAAACATCCATTAAACATTGCTTTTGTTTAATGTTTTTTGGTTGTGTATATATATATATATTTGTTTTTTCAAAGTTTTTTTTCTATAGATCAACTGGTGAGGCCCATGGACTGATGAATCATGTACATCTAAATCTTTCTAATGTGCGATCAGATCACATTGATAGGGAAGGATGATTCTGCTGCTGAAAAGGCAAAAGTTACTTGGAGTAGTCATCCTTAGTGGTTAATAGCCACGGTTATGAACTCCACCGTTTTGCCTACCCTCTTCGGCCCTGAAAATGATGTTAGGTGAGAAAATGTCAGATGAAAAAAACACATCTGGAGGATAGATGTCCCTCAAAAAATGAAAATGAGTATGATGACACAGCCAGCTATGCTAAAGTCATGTGATTTCTCACCCCCAGAAAAGGCCGGAAATGTAAGTTACAGAAGTTGGAACTGTACAGCCGGCTGTCCGTTCACTCAACACCCAGCAAACAGCAAAAGACATCAAAGACAAAGCACTTAATTGAAATCCCCCAAAGTGTCTCTAAATGTGGCCAAGGCTAACATCTGCCAACAAAGGCATCAAAGGGGTTGTTAGCAGTAGTTTCAGATGGATCAAACTGGCGCCAATAACCCTGCTATAGGAGAGAGGTGTTTTGGGATGATGTGATCTCAAAAGTTCTTATTTTTCATCACTTACAACCCTGAAAACTCCAAGAAGAGCAGTGAAAAAAGGGATAGAAAGGTAATTTAGTGGGATGAATAATTCAATCTACCCCTCTTAAAGTGACAAGAATAATCTCTGTCTCCCCCTCTCTGTCTATTTTCATACTTTTATATATATATATATACAGTATATATACATACATTTATATAGTATTATATAGTTATGCATCCATATATGATAATATATGTGTATTAGTACATGTTATTTCCATCTATTTCCACCCAAAGTTTCCATCAGACCCCCATCTTTATCTGAATAAGCTACACGGCTCGGGTTTTTTCTAATTCACAGCAAGGAGTACGATCGATTTCCTACGCTCTGAGAAGATTGGTGAAGGATTTTGACGCCACGAGTCCGAGATCCTTCCATTTTCTTTTGTTGGAATTGGAGCTTGGCGAATCATTCTGACTATCATTCCCATAGCATCCATGTATGGTATATGTACCTACATTTACCATTAAACAAACAACTAAATGTAGGTAAACACACCATACATGGATGGTATGGGGATGTTTTATTAGTATTTTAGGCAGGCAATTTACATAGTACTAGATGTTAGGCCTTATGACCTGGGTTCGGGATGTTGAAGTTATACAAACTTAGACATACAATATATACACATACTTTTATCATTAAATCATGTATATTTGACATCAAATTTTGGGGTACGTAGTATACATATATATAAATATATATACATAGAGATTGCAATGGCTGTACCCAACCGCTGAACATGTCTTGCAGGGAATGCACATTGCAGACCTGGTGATAGGGCGGCGGGCTGATATCGGAGACGGATTCCCAAAACAACCCTGATTTAGGGACTTTTTGTTGTTCACCAAATCACCATCCAATGACCCAAGTATCAGACAACATGATATTTGGGTATAATATAACGTTTTTCTTTGCAACAAAGAGATATATCATTTCACGCGGTTTTTGTTCAATTTCCCAGTTACCTTCAGTCATTGCTTCATCACTATATACTCAATTCCTGGAAAAGGAATCCATCCGGATCATGCCAATCTCCAATGGCCGAAGTGAGAGTCCACCTTTGTCAGTCTGGACAGCTGTGGATGTTGACCAGGATGTTTTCAACAACTCACCAACTCTCTGTTTCGCATTTCTTTCCAGCGACCCAAAAATGGGATGCACATCAATGAATGAACCTTTTTTTCGAAATCTCTGGTCCCAGAGTGGAACTTGAAAATATGGGAACATTTGTGTTTTCTGGTCGATCCTGCTTTTTGAATAGCCAAAAGACCTTCAGGTCTTTCTTGATGGAATATTTTCGGCTATGCCATGCATTCATGAAAAAGCCAAAGCGCAGCTTGGCGTGCCAATGAGTGCCATGCTCAGCGGACCGGAATGGCAGTGAAACCGACATGGTCCATTCAGTGGCAGGCAACTGACCGAGTACTTGGTGTTCAAGCATCTTCTGTGCCATTGTCGTCAACTCCTGTTTGGTTACACTACGGTAGGGGATGGTTGTATATATATATATATTTAGATAAATATATCTATATGTATATATATATTTAAACAAATATAGGCTCGTGGGAAGGATCCTCTATGAAAGGGTGGGAAGGCTATCTCTCATTGTCGAAGGACTTGAGAGACTATGACACATGAAATAGCGCAACATCATGCCTAGAAACATCACTTCTCAGAATTGTTCAATCTTCCAGAGCATGTTTGCTTCTCAAAAGATTGTCGTGATGTGAACTGATTCCGTCTAACAAAAAGGCTCTTGAGCTGCATGCGTAATGTAAGAACCATCTCCTTGGACGACAGGGCCTAGACAGAAACAAAGAACAGTTCCTGACATGCTACAACAGAAGAATTGTGGTCTGGGATGGTAGTTACTTAGTTGGCGATTTTCTGTTACCAACACGGAATTTTGTTGAGAGCAATGCCCGGAGTTATCCGCTTTCAACTGAAAAAGACAACTAGCCTGTGAAGTGTGTGTGAGTGTACTTTATACTTTATACAAGTGTCTTCTAATTTAGTGGCCTACACCCCGGAAGATTAACATAGCCCCTGAAAAGTGTTAGTTGGAGAACGATCGTTTCCTATTGGGAAGGTGACTTTTCAGGGGCGAGCTGTTAAACTTCAGGGGGGTATGTGTTTTATTCTATTTAAAGGGGGCGTGCCAACCTTCAGCCTGTGATGTTTTTTTTGTTCCCCCAAAAATTCTCCCAGGTTCACGTTGGCTTGGCTGCCAAGTCTCTCCAGAAGGGTGGGCAATGTGGAACTACCCTCTAGGCTATCCCTAAATTTCCTTAAAGAATATCTGTGTAGATCCGATGCGGTCACTAGCTGTGCTTGCCATCCAAATCAGTAGTTGTTCACCTAAATGTGCTATGAAATCGTCGGATGTCAGATGCTGAGCTCGCACATTTTTGGCCGATCGGGACTTTGCTCGGAGTCGACCTTTATCTCGAGCGTTGATACCGGTTGGAGGCGTTTCACCCTTTGGCTTCAATCATCCATGAATATGATTTCCATCCAATGATCCTTGTGAAGTGTTGATCTTCAAAAGATAGCCTTCACTGATGTTTTTTTTAATTTTGTCACATGTATTGAAGTTGATTACTATTATTGAAAGTGAGGGTTTCTTAAATATGTTAGGTTGGTTTGGTGGTGCAGGCTTTTATACAATTTAGGTGGTCGTGAGCCGAATTCCTTCCAACAGTAGTAAACCACCACGAAACAAACCACTCAAGCATTGGTTGGGGGGGAGATCATCCAATTTGGCCAATTGTCTTGCCATGCGTTGAAACCACTAGGCAGCAAGCCAGAGTTTTTTTATTCTCCAACACTCCGGTGGTGAAAAGGAATTCAAGTTAGAAGATTTGAACTTGAACCACCCTTCAAGTATGAATCGCCTTTCAAATCAGGGCCATCAGCGCCAATATACACATTATAATTATAATTATATAGATGTTTTGTTGATGCCCTAGAAAGGAACTCTTCTGATTCATATATTATACCTTTCGAATCCTTTCGACTTTTACACTATACTTGAAGGGCTTCCAATTTAGGCCTTCTGATTTTTCCTTTTTTTGTTCAAAAAACCGGCAGAATCAACATATCAACAATCAAACCTTGCGCTGAGTTTCCCCCGGCCCCCTCCTTTTCACCACTGGACAAGACAAGAAGCACCTTGGATTGGATTGCCGGCTCGGCGCCAACGATGTTCTGCACGAGGATGTTGACTTTGGCAGGGCAATGGTTGGGGACTTTTGCAAATGAAAGGGAATTCTTTCAAAATAAACATAGATTTCATGTATGATGATGTATGTGTACGTAATTTAGTATATAGATTATTGTGAATTTTTGACTATGCATGGTAGGGAAAATCTGAACATTAAGCCACAGAGGTTTCAATGGTGGTATCCAGGTTTTGGCAAAGAATGGGCGTGATATTTTCTATACATAGGGTACAAAGATGATGTCCACGTGTCTTCGGTGTTTTGTTTTTCTTGTCTGGGGTCACTTTGGCCTACACTGTTCACAACACTGTTTGCTGAGAGCTGGATCGGGTGTTGCGTAAGTACATCTCACTTGTAAATTGCAGGCCAACTGGCGGGTACATAAGAATAACTGTACACTGTACATTTCTTCAGGGTCAGAGATCCAAAATCATCCAATACATCATTTCGACATCCCAAATCTTCGAGTGATATCTCTTCTAGAACAAAACTTCTTGATGCTTTTATATCAAGATGGAAGGCCTTTGTTTTGGTTGTATGAACAAATGATCTTGGATTTCCATCAAAAAGACAGGCGTTCTTCGACCACGGCCCCGAATTTTTGCTAAGTCAATGTCCCGTCCGCCAAGTCAACCAGCCCTGGGCATGTCGATGATGGTGTTGGATTTGGCCCTTAAAATGACCCGGAAGAGACTTGGTATATTCAATACATGGATGCGTGTTTCCAAAAATAGGGGTACCCCAAAATGGATGGTTTATAGTGGAAAACCCTATTAAAATCGATGATTTGGGGGTACCATTATTTTTGGAAACACCCGGATATACTTCGATAGCTATTCATGGTGGTTTTGATGCTGTCGGCTGGGGTGAATATAGTCTGAGATGGAAAACAAAAACAGGAATCGTATGTCATTTTCCAGCTAGGAAACTGCGGCCTTAAAATGGCACGCATCTCTTGCGATTCCAGCCCCTTTTTCTACCGGGTAAAGAAGTATACAGTATACATGTATATAATACATGAATATATTTATATGTACATATCTATAGTTATCAAGAGATATATGTTGAATTCATGTATATTAAGATTAACAATCAATATAATTACGTATATATATATATATAGATACAGGTTTTTATACATACACGTGATTTCATTGTAGATTGTAGGTATCATTAGATTTAATGAACGTGATGATTTAATGGACGCCTTGTGGTAGTTGTTTGTGCTATTTGATGATGGATGTGAGAGTCCTGATGGATGTGCATGTCGTTTGTTGAAGTTGGACAATCGACCAACCACATAAGGTCCCGACGTTCCATGTTTTGTCTTTGATTCCGAGAATCACTCAATACTTCTCAATGCAGCAATGAGATCAGATTTCTACTAAATGTTGGATAATGTTGGATGATTTTGTTGATGTTTCTTGTTTCCCAAGTTTGACAGTTGCGATCAAGTCTGTCAACAATACTCAGCCCAGGCTGGTAGCCCCATATCTGGTGAAAATGGGGAGCTGCAACATCTGATATAGAACCGCGCAAAATGCGAAGTATACCCGGGATGTCCTTTGTGCCGTCACTCCAGAAAATGCCTTGGCGCAGCAGTCGAATATCTCGTGGGGCCAATCTGGGGCCCTGCTTGTTCTCCTGGAAGCAAACTTGATCAGTCGTCAACTGGATGTTGCTCTTGGTGTTTCCGGAAGATCAGTCAACAGGATAGAGACATTGAGCTGGATTACATGGCAACTTGCCAATCAATCCTATATATATACTTTATAAATATATACTCGTATGCATGTTGAACTGTCCATGATAATAGTGTGACATATTGCCGCAGGAACATTTGAACTGTTCGGAATGACTCATGTGGGCAATTCGGGACATCATGTAGAAGCCCTAGTGGAAATACATGGGAAATACCCCTGCTGAAGGCAGGTGATGAAGGAAGCTTTTAGCTTGTAGTGAGGCCAGGGGCCCCACAAACCAGCTGGTTTCCAATCTGAATCAAGACCCCTCAAGATGATTGAATCGTATCTATTCTTATTCTTGACTTTTGTCCAGTCTTCTTGACAACAACAAGAACTGACATGTGTTATCACTGTTTGTTTCTGTGTCTTTCTTTGTCCATATAGTATTACAAAGTATGAGTCAGCTGTTTAGCAAACGATTGGATTCGATATTTTTTGCACTATCTACATTGTCTATTTCATGATTTATTATGTTTTAATCAATCTGTTCTAGTCTATAGTATCTATTTCATCGATGTACCTTTATCGATACCCCTAATCTATCTAATTTATTTGTCGGTCTATTTATTTCTTCCACTATCTATTGTCCGCAAAGATTAGCCATTCTAATGAATTGTCCTGTTGCAATTATGGATGATATGCTTGCCTTCCAACTAACACCTCTTAAGTGAAAGATATGGTTTGGAGGAGGACTTTGAATGAGTTGATGATGGATGGAGTGTTTTTTTCACAGATCCTGTTCAATCATGCTCACCCATGACTCGTATGGTCTATGATTTTTTGTTTGTTTCCGTACCAGACATTTCATGGTAAGGTACGTCATTGGTGATTTTGAGGTTGCCGGTCAGCAGCCTATCCTGCTCCATGGTTCCTTCGTAGTGAAATTGTATTTTGTTCAACTACTTCTGTTACTTTCCTGTTGCCAGTTCCTAGGAGGCAATCTGAAGACTGATGTTGAGGTTCCAGCCGTTTGTGGCTTCGGGGGTGGACCCAACCTTTATGTTTTTGGATCCCGGAATCTAAACCCACGGGGGGGAGTACTTTGTAAGAATTGGGTTTCACAAAACTTGTATATAGTATAAATTCAACTCCTGCTTTTACTCCCAAAATGCCTCAAAATTATTGAATGTTCTATCAACTTTGCTTTAATTTTGATTTACTTTTCAGTCATCCAAACAAAAACGATGAAGTGGAAGATTACCAGTGGACATGTTGTTAACATGGTGGACTTTCCATTCATTGGATGCATAGTTATTGGTCAATGGTACCACCCCATGATGCAGCCATTTCACTTCGAA
>DF240267.1:111516-127987 GCA_000507305.1 Breviolum minutum Mf 1.05b.01
ATGATGATGATGATGATGATGATGATGATGATGATGATGATGATGATGACGATGACGATGACGATGACGATGACGATGTCGATGACGACGACGACGACGACGACGACGACGACGACGACGATGATGATGATGATGATGATGATGATGATGATGATGATGATGATTATGATGATTGTGATGATTGTGATGATGACTCGTGATCGTGAGTGACGATGGCGAGTGGTCATATGGTGAGTCTGGATGACAATAGTGAGACGACGACCACGTCGACGATGACGATGATGATGATGATGATGATGATGATGATCATGATGACATTGATCGCTGTGATGACGGTGATGGGTGAGTCATTATTGTAACTGACACTGGTTTGCTCTCGTGCATCATCTTGGGAGCCTTCCTGAACATATCCTTTGATATCCTCTGATTCAGGTTGATAATTTCAGGTAATCTTGTTCAGTGAAGTTCAGTGGTTCCCGTTTTTCCTGAAGATTTTGATCCCCATCTACAGGTCATTCAAACCGCACAATTCGACGAGAAAAACCAATCCTCACGGATTGAAGTCAGACCATGTGGTACCAATGCGTTGCGTTCCGAACATGATGAGTTGCAGGGTGGTTAGCTTCCTGAAGCAGTGCTCATTAAGGGGTTGCAGATATAAACAACGTAATGAATCACCGGTTTGACATCTTTTCACACCTGGACGTTTCAAAGCAATTCCCTTTGTATTGGCCGGGTATGTTTTAATTGTGACGAAACTGCCAGTTTTTGTGCAGATTGTGCAGATGGTATGCTTTGATAAGGGCAATCCTTCCAAAAAATGGACTTATCATACACTATAAACTGTCATATTACACAGGATAGCCTTGATGTTTGAAGTAATTTCCCTAAATACATACGCCCAAGGTTTGACATCCGGTTGCCGAAATCCACAGGAGATCTATGACTTGCGGCCTAATGGCACTTGGCCGCTTGGCTCCACCATGGGTTGGGCCGAAGCATTGAACATACCCTGCAGGAAACGAGAAACACATATCCCACAGAAAGGGAAAACGAACTCAAAAAGTTCGACTCTTTTAACTAGCACGATCTCAACTGACCGGACTTGAAAAAGTATAGTTGTCTTCAGATTTACGCTTAGGTTGGTGAAAGAAACAACCTGTTGGTTTACTTTTAGGTACCTCTCACACTTGAATTTATTTTTTGTTGAAGCAAATCTATTGACTCACAAAGAGATTACAATTGTAAACGTTCAACACACATCCCGACGAGGACGATATAAACAAGCAACAAACTCCAACGCTAAGGCTCACCAGCTGAAAGTGACAGTTTTTGTGGGGATGTATTTCAACTTCAACGCAACAGATTCTGATGCTCACTACTATTTTTATTGTAATTGTTGTGATCAACAGCAAAGCAAAACTAAGCAAGATGCTTTTGTCAAGGAAGATGCCTGAAAAGCAACACACACCACTAGTTGCTGCCTTCTTTTGATGATTTGGGGTGTACCTATGAAATCCTGAATTCAGTCGAATGCAGATCTCAGTTCACCCTGGGCATGGTATTTCATTTTTTGAGATCGTTCCAAGTGGTCTTCACATGAGTGAAATGAAATCGTTTCGATATGAGAGCAAATCCCAAAGTGTGGATGAAGTAGGCTTCGAGAGCATGTTCAACTGAACTCTCCTTGGCCTTTGAGAAAACGTTGACATGGACATTTGAGGTCCAAAAAAATGGTGGAGAGCAGCTCAGAAAAGACCATTGAAATCACAATGAGGCTGGGTGACTACTGTGGACCGGGAAAGTTCTCGCGCGAAAGTTGTCAGGTTGCCAGGCGACTGCAGTGTTTTGTTTACAAACGTTGAAATCATGGTTTTCTACTAGATTGGCAGTAGCCCCAAAAACGGCCCAAGTGGAAGAATCTAGATGAATTTTGCCTTTGAACACAGGAATCCTTTTGAGTTGCACCAAAATAGATTTAGGGAGCGGAAAGATGCAGTGAAATCCTAGTACACTAAAGATTTTGTTCACTCGTCTATTGAATTTTGAAGTCCATCTGTTTCTGGCTCAAACGACCTTCCCCTTCTTCAAAGATTCTGTATGGTGACAGGTTTTGTCGAGCTCTCGGGCTCCAGGATTGATTTATTTGAAATCAGTATGGTTGAAGACGCGGCACAAGCCTGGTGAATCATGTGGTGTTTGCAGAATGAGTGGTGAGGTGAGAGGGTCAATATTGTGTGGACATGTTTTATTCAATAGTAAGATGGAAAAATATCTCGTCACTAATAGAGTTTGGTATAGGTCTTTGAACAAAAAACAACACTATGAACATGTTTCTGGTGTTGTGTTTGAACTCATGCTTGTGTCTCTTGATTGCCGAATGAATGTCAAAATGCCTTACTGTAATCATATAAATTCTTGTACTGGTAGTATAATGTAATGGGTATATTTCGATATTTGTCGAGAGGGAGAGATATCTATACATAGTTGTTTCTGTCATGTTTTGCTGTATCCGTGTTGATCCATCAAAATTTACATATCCTCCACATCCACGTCCGCACACAAACGAACAGCTTGGAAAAGAAAAGCACATCATGCAAATTACACGTGGGGATATTTCAATGTACTACCGGCTCTAAAGATCCAGCAAAGCTTACGATCCTGTTTGGAAGTTAAAGCTCTTGGTTTTAGGTCAAGGGCCAACGGCTGTGAAGACTACAGGCCAACCGGCCAACCGGCCAACCGCCATGTGCCAGGCGTTGGTCTGCTGGCAATCCGTATGTCCGGAGCGCCCTATTTAGTCCCTATTTGTCTCGTTTATAATGCTCGTTGCATGATTCCTACATCCCCATTTGAATGAAGGGTTTCATCCTGGGTGAGTGATCACCTGAACATGTTTGGGTTTGTATACCAGATTTGGAGGCGTCAATTATCAGCTTACTCACTGCGTTCGTAGCAAGGTTGCACTCCGTTGGTTCGTTGAAGCGTTGGCAAGTTGGGCCTTGGTGTAAGTCCAACAGTGGCGGACCCCAACTCCCGCCAGAACTAGCAATAGCCAAATAGCCGAATGTAATATAAAAGTTATTCGAGGAATATCCTGCTATTCCCATATGTATTTCCTGCTAGGGGTAGTTTTGGTGGTGGTTCATGATCATTGAGAGTCCGATCAAACGATTCTGGAGTAACATACTTTGGGACATCACTTGTTGATCACTGTTTTTGTTGCGCCCCAATGGGCCGAATTGGGAGAAGCAATCTTCAAAAGATTCAGAGGTTATACGTTCACTACTCACATATAGCCAATGCATCTTTTCACCATGACCACACAGGTCTAGAGTGTAGAGATGTATTATTTTCCTAAAGAAAAGAAACTCCCTAAGATCCTAAGATCTCAACGGTCACTTGAACCTTCAACCTTCAGGTCGTTTGCCCAAAAATCCCGGACCCAGGCTGCACCTGCTCCATATCCCATGCCTTACGGCATGAATGTGGCCCCAGCTCCGCAGGTGGGAAGAGGTAAAACCCAGGGATGCTTCGGGGATAGCCCCATGGATGAGGATTCAATGTCAGAATCTGTTGTTAAATCTTTACCTTCTGGCGAAACACCGGGACTGGAATGTGTATAGAATTATCAATATTTTGTATGTATATACCCAGGAAGTCCAAAGATTATACCTTGCCCCATGGTAGTTTAAGGATTTCTTTTACTTTGATCATCCAAAAAAAATGTTCTATGTTTGGTCTCGGACTTCCAGGGTATATGTGTTCATATAGTGTTTGTTAAGTGTATACGGTACATGTCCTTGTTTATCCTCATGTATTATTTGTTATGTATATTTTAAACTAAACTGGCATGTACAGTGTGCATGTTGAGGCTTATTTGCGTTTTCGGAACTTGAAACTGCTATGAACACGTAGAGAGCCTTTTGACCTTTTGAATGTTGCCATTGTATTTTGACATGCTATATTATCAAGAGATGTTGTATACAGATTAATTTGATTAATTGGTACAAATCTGTGCTATGGACATTACAGATATCAACCAGGTTTACATACTTGACATTGATGACTTGGGTGAACATGATCTTCATAGCTTCATATTGGACGGTGGTGATTTGGAACGAGATGGTTTACCATCTTTGGAGCTACAAGGCTTTTAGGACTCGATTCACCTCGGTGTTTTGAATCTATACTCCCTGGAAAACTAACGAAGATCCCCTGAAATGGATGGTTGGTTCAGATGTGTTTCCTATTGAAATAGTCCCTTTGTTGGGGGACAATGGTTAGTTTTCGGGGGAGTAAAAGGCCTAACCTATTTAGACAAATTTCACTTTCGTGATTTTGAATGTCCAACCACCCTTAGGCATCACAGCGCTTTGATGCTTCCACAGCTGCATCAAACAGAATCACTCAACAAGACTGAATACGAGGAAACATTGGAAGCTGAAAATGAACTGGGCTGTGCTTAATGACGAGCACATGAACAAGGGATGACCATTGTTCCCCACTAAATGACTAGCAGATACCTAGGTAGGAGTTGAGCACCAACCAGTGAAGCCTTGGAAGATGTAATTCCCTTTTGAATTTCACTGAACTTGTCAGTTTCTATTACCCATACCATCCAAATCCATGTAGTATGGTCTATTTACCTACATTTACCATCAAAAAACTGTAGGTCAATATTCCAATCCCATGGGAATCCTATGGAGGTACGTTGTAACACAAGAGTCCCCAACTGGTTGAGTTTTCCAGGCAAGCTGGAGTGCTGCTGTGCTGGATCCCAGGGTGGGAAACTCCTGAAAATGGTGAAGGAAGGAAGGGAATCCTCACCAATAAAGGACCCTCCAAAAAAATGAGGTTATAAGTTATAGTCAAGTGAATATTGATTTATAATTTTGCCATGTTTTTTTTTGGTGTTTGAGCAGATGATTGGTAGAAGCCAACATGGATTTTTGATGTGTTAGAGGGCTGTTGGTACTTGTAGAATCCCTAGAGGGTTGACTGTTAACTCAGGAGTTTCTCAAAAGATGCGGGACATTTTGCCAAGGAACTAGTGTCCGTAAACATTTAGTTCTGGTTCAGAATCAGGGAACCCCTTGTGTGTTTGTTGACCCTGGTTCCTTGATATAGGTGTGTTGATCAAAGTTGTTAACACCTCTAGGAAACAGACCTTGCCAATTGTTAGCTCAACATTATGCCTTTTCCAGAGGACTGGAGGGCACTGGACAGTAAAATCTCGAAGGTATTGCATTCATTTGGAGGAAGTATGACGGTTTGGATGGGAGGAACATGATTCGCACATATGATTTATGTATAATGTATGCTTATGATATGATCCACGTAGTGTGAAAGGATGTGACTTCTATACCCGAACTTGTTAGAGAGTTTTCGTTGTGGATGAAAACAAGACACCTTTATCAATTTCATAGCATTTATTGACTTAGACTACCACAAAACATGATTCAGACATATTCAGATGGAGAATATTTTTGATGCCTTGGGATTTTCCAAAACAAAAATTAACATTTCATACCACTGACTACCACAAGAATACCTTTCAGCTTATTGCAAATGCATCAGGATTCAGGCTGAATTACACAGGTCCAACCCCACATCACCCAAGAAGGTAATTTAGTAAGGGCATCCCCAATGAATTGGCACTAACCCAGGAATTTGTGGGTTGGTGAAATAAGCCATCATCATCACCCAGAGATGTCAGTTGTCTATATGTTATACCGTTTTCTTTGCCCACCTTGGCGCAATGTAGATCCTCAAGTATACAAGCCATTCAGAAAGTGAATTGGTTTTCCAAACGCCTTGTTTGAGGGGGATATGTTAGTATCATTGGATGTGAATATAGTTTTGGAGCCCTGTGGCACCACAACTCCTATGGAGGGGAATAAGGTTCAAGTTTTTTTTCCATGGAAGGGTCCTTTGAAAGTGACCGATTTCATCAATACAATGTGGCGAAAACCACTGAAACATGTCACAATGCTCGGCAAGTTGGCTGAACTCCTTTCTAGGAAGTATACTGTTCTTGATGTGAAATTGGTTTCCCCCCAAGCACTGAAAAAACGGTCCAACTCGGGATGTACCAAGTTCCGGACACCGGACCACCGTACAAATAAGACACACATGTCATCTTCACATTCGGACCAAATCTTTGAGAAACCTTGTTGGCCCTAGGGATGTGTACAACAAAAACAAGCATAGCACCTCAGCATTTCAGATAGTTTAACAGCTGGTCAAATTATAGCGACCTCACACGACCTTACCCGAAATGGTTGTTTAGTAAGGGAAATCCTCTATTTCAGGCAAATCGGCAAATCTAGGTTGGTGAAATATTATTCCATTCGGCCAGATAACAGACTCTAGGCACCCATTTTTTGCCAAGTTTGCTGGTAAAAGGTGACCTTGATAGACCCAAATTGTCAGTACCTATCCTGGATACTGGATACCTTTTTTTGATCATGGAACGGGTACCGGCTTACCCTACATTCATTTAAAAAGAAACTTTTCCCCACAATGACAGCAGGTAGTGTGGATTAATAAAACAATTTGCGTTTTTGGTGCGTTTCCAACTCCATGAAGTCGGCAGATGAGAACCAGATTGTTTGGGATCTCTTGGAATGGGGCAATCTGGAAGCACTGAAGATCCTTGGAGTGGAATGTTCAGTTTGATACTGTTGATGGATAAAATCCGGCGATCACCTGTTGATATGGTAATTTTATCCCATGATATACAAGGTTTTGTAAATCCCAGGTGGTTGGGGATGGGATTTCTGAACCATCAACAGCTACATTTGAAAAAAACACAACTAATCTTCCAAACTGTCCTTGTCAGGACACGAGTTAGCTTTTTTTGGAAGGCTAATTGTGGCATGTTTGTTGCTAGAACTTGAGGGGGTTCCAAGAGCTGGACCTACGTAAAGTAGATGTGACATTGAACTGAACTCTAATATATGGATTTGTAAAGGATATGTGTATATATATATACGTATTATATATAAATACTTAGTATGTACTGTATATACATAACCGATGTATTGAAAGTTTGATATATTTCTATATATATATATATTATATATGCATGTATTTATAGATACATTGTTTGTCTACTGTCTCAATAAGTTGTTTATATATAAGCCTTGCGATAGGCGATAGGGATTTGATTTGGCAACATCAATTCCAAAGCATCCACCACCACCTATTTGTTCTACTACTTCTATTCAGACTAATACCAGTAATAATAAAAACCGATACAATAAATACAACTACTACTACTACTACTACTTCTTCTACTACTACTTCTACTACTACTGCTGCTGCTGCTACTACTACTACTACTACTACCACTACTACTACTACTACTACTACTACTACTACTACTACTACTACTACTACCACTACCACTACCACTAGCACAAGCACTACCGACACCACTACGATCACCACTACCACCACGACGACGATGCCCACTAAGACTACTACAGACTACAGCTAAGAAATGAACTACAAACAAATAAAGTGCGTCATAGTTTCACTCATTTGGAACAACATCATCCTGAGGAAGTTCACTCCGGAAAACTTCGACTGGCGTGCATTGCATCCCACCGAAAAGAACACCTTGACGCTTGGTTGAAAGCGTATGTGTTCCATGATGAAGTGGCAGTCGTGAATGACAGTGCGGTTCCACCACCAAAAAAAAGAATCGCAGTGGGTACAAAATGGTGTTGTTTATTGAATTGGGGAATCTTACTCAAATGACCCATGTTGTTTGGTGATTATCATCCATTGACCAGCTATGCCAAAGGGCCCATTCCTTTGAGCTCCTAAGAGGCAAAGCATTGTTGATGTTAACAAATCAGTGATGTTGGGGGAGTTAGGAAGCCACTGATGAGATTTTATGAAATTCTACTGTCTTGAATGGATTGAATGCGCTTTGGAAGGTGGAGGTATGATGAATTAGAATATCCTCGTGGCAATACAATCAGATTACCATAGCAAGTTCCACTCATTCATGTTCAATGCTAGTTGATTCTGGCAATTTTGTTATTATTATTTTGTCATTTAATTCACTTTTGATTATTGGACGCCTCTATAGTGTTGGGCATTGGAATCCCTACCGACTATGTACAGGTCCAGAGTTTGGCCAAACTGGCATTCCGTTGTTTCAACTGAGAAGGCAAGATCTTCTACACCCCAGAAAACCAAAGATATGGAACGTCAAAATGCACCCATGAAAAAAAAACGAAAACATCTACAAACCATGATTTCTTGCATTCAAGGTGAATTTTGCAGGGATGTCAACGTTCTGTTCCCCTGCCTTTCTTATGCCTTTTCGCTATACGATATCCCTTTGTTTTTGAACGGAGGCTTATGGAAGGTGTTGCCTGTGGACTCGCCGGACCCAACGAAGCGTGACTCTTCGGATAACTTTCAGCTTGTGGGAGCAAGGCTTATACCATCTTGTAGCGGGTGCAGTACTCCAATTACCATGTGAACATATGTGAACGAGGAACAAAAGTCTGTATCCCGTCCGATTCTACTTTTTGGATTCGGATATGGTTGATTGATTCGCACTTGAGATTTGGCATGCTCATTTTGGAAACACAAATTTTAGAAACTGCTCAAATTGTTGATTGCCTTGTGGGAGTTGGGATCACGTATTCAATCAAAGGTGAAATTCGAGTCATTTCACGTAGTTTCACCTAAGGATTCCAAAGGTATAGTTTTTCATAGTTTTTCTACGCTCCCAAAATCATTCAATTGCAGGACTGAACAGGCATTTGGACACCCCCAAAATGCACCCAAATGGCACTCTCGCGTGAGAATTGATATGATTCGTGAGCTAACCAGTGGCACCAAGCCGAACCAACTTGAACAAATATGTAAGTTATGTAAGCAGTGAAAAGCAAATATCAACCAACCAGCGACAACAGCGCAGCAACGACGAAACGACGAGGTATTTGGACATCATTGAGTGGTTGGTTCGGTCAGGGGCAGATGCTGCACAAAGAACGCCTACATCCAGTCAAGGAACGGGGGAACGGGTTTGGATTTTCTTGCGGGGTACTTGAAACAGTGCAGGTTTGTTCCCAAGTGATGCTCTAATTTGGGAGGTGGTGATTACCCGGAGAGTTTTGAAGTATTTAAACGAGTTTGGTTCTGAACTGCTGATTGAGAAGTTCCATTAACTTCTTGCAATACTTGGCAGGGTTGATACTGGTACGTTGTATCCCACTTGATATGTACCATAGTGGTTGATTTTGTCGATATTTAGTCTGAAAATGTCTTTGGTTGGAAACATGACTGCATTCATTTTCATTAAGTTGAACAATGTTGAGCAACCCTTTGGGTTAACTTGAATTGATTCAACAAAGCAGAAACTTTTGTTACATTCAAATGTTCATTTCATTGGCTCTTTTGTTTAGCCCAAATTTAGCCTTTGGTTGGTTGGAGGAAACTAAATGTGGAAACGGACGGCATGATGTCACCAGAATCGGATTGTCACAGGGCTACTGGCAGTTGATCAACTCCCCATTTGTGCAGAAGCAATTTAATAAAACTCAGAATCTTAGTGACCCATGGATGGTACAACCTGGGAAACCAGTTGGCATTTTGATTGGTGATCATATGATAGCTGAACCCAGTGTTTTTGTTGAATTTCAGCATCGTGCAGCTTGGTGTTTTTGTTGAACGCCAGCATACCTTTCAACACGACTATTTTGAGTGATCTTTGGTTAATCTGATGAAAGAAAAATCCGGGGTCATGAGCCGATACTGTTGATGGAAGAAATCCCGCACCTGGGATGTATAAAACCCTGTAAATTATGGGATAAACTAACTATCAACTGGTGCAGGATTTCTTCCATGAGCTGATATGGCAATTAAAATTCTAGTGAAATGAATTCACTGCTTGTTTATACAAGAAAACTATCCCAACTGCTTGCAGATGTATTTCATCCATGTATCAAATTTCCAGGTCGTTTCTTGCCCTACCGTTTCTCAAAGGAATCTCCGAACCAAAACCTACTTCAATGGAACAACAACAAACGGCTTGGGGGATTATGCATATAATATTCCAGCATTTGGAAAAAATGTCAGGACAACACAGCATTTGGAACGAACCTGTCAGGAAACTACAGCATTTGGTTGATTGAAGATCCAGATAAGACGAAGTTGACCGTGGCATACAAGGGCCACTCAGCAATTTCTTACCTTTTGGCATGGAAGAGAACCTTGGCAACACCAAGACATCGGCACTGGCAGGTTTCATGAAGGACAGCATATATATTTGAGTGAGAACCTCAAATGGAAACCCCCAAGAGATAGATCTATAGCTTAGTACTGGAATTCTCCTTCATGGCAAAGGAGGTTGGTAAAACAGATTTAATCAGAGTTTTTTCACTTGATGAAGTATATTAAGCACCTGGCGGGAAGTTGCACCAAACAAGATTGCTTAAAATTTAAAGGTTAGAATTCTCTTCCTGGGAACTGACATATCCCCTCAAAAAGGCACGTTTGAGTCGATGATTTTCCCTTTCCCAAGGTTGGATATGTGATCCGTGAAGTGGAGGGAAACGAATCGTAAAATGCCAGCGGTCCAACGACTATGACTATACCCAGATGCTTCATGTATGGTTTATTTGCCTACATTTGTCCATAGAAATAATCTAAATGTAGGAAAATATACCATACATGGGTCCTATGTAATTCTATAGCCAAGTCATTTCCTGAACAACAAAACTAGCAGCAAACATTCAGAGGTTGTCGAGGCTTTCAAAACTTGAACGGCTAAGATCTTTATCCTGAGTCCCCTTTTCTGGAAATCTCTGGTGTTACTATTTGTTACCTTGAAACTCGGGGATTCCAATGTTCTAAGATGTTCTAAGATTCTAAAAAAGCGTCAGGTAACGGTATCTACGATAAGTCGGTGACATGTGTATTTTTTTGGCCATCCTGAGGAGAGCTTCAAGACAAGGCAAGGTTTGTGAGACTCCAAGATGTCACAGTTGAGGATTTTGGCACTAGCTGGTGGTTCCAAAAGCTCTTTTGACATAATTTCTTCCTAAATTTGAAGAAACATGTCGCTTTTGACATAGTTTGACGTATATATTTGCTGGAAGTTTTGTTGCCAACACAAACTAGATGCTGTTGTTGCATTCATCTCCTCTGTCGATTTATGTTGAGATTGAATTTGTTTACATCGAGCAGTTATCAATAAGCTTCCTAGATAGTGTGTTTCCTACGTTCTACATGTCGTTTCGGAGTTCACACAGAAAGTTCGCACAGTTTGCTACTTTAGGACATGTGTAGAATCAGGATGACGCATTTTCCTCCCTCTTTAGGAATTTGGAGTACGCGCTCACATCTGAAAGGGGGAATTGCACATTCAGCTTGGCACATGGTAGAAGTACCCACGGGAAAGTGAGACACAAAAGACACGTCATTTCACCAGCAAAAGGATGTTTTTTCTCTTATTTGAGGGTTTATCATTGCAAAATAGAACATTTTTCCAAGGATAAGGATAGATGTATGGTGGTTTTATCGTGATTTAAGATGAATTTTGCAGGTCCTTTCCGGAATGGGTCGAATCTAACTCCCCCTCTATTCAACAACCAGCCCAAGAAACCTGGGACAAACCGCTGGTCAATCCTTTGCCAACTGGAGGAATTTCCACGAACAACTTCGCTCAAAAAGTAATTTGGGATTCTTGCACCTTCATTTTAATAATTGGCTTTTACCACACTTCTGTGTAACAAGCGTATTTAAAGCAAAAAGGAGAATGAAATAAGGCGGCAGCCACCAAAAAATCACCAAACAACCCATGTTGCAGGTGTTTTATGAAATTAATCATTCATCAATTAATGTGTATATATATATAATATATATATATGTAAATATATAATTATATATAATATATAATAAGATATATTTCCTCTTTATCCCCCAACAATTTTGACTTTTCGGATTTGGATTCGCCTTCCCCTCCACTTCCAGTCGCCAGGCTGAATGGTCCGAAAACTTGGCGTATTTAGACAAAGCCTTGTCACGAATCACCTTGGCCACCAGACCCCGGTCTTCTCTTCGACCCAAGGCAACGCGGCAAAAACCGAAGCGTTTCCATGGGGAGAGAGGTACATGGGAAAATGTAGAAATTCCTATAGGATTTCCCATGGGATTGGTATATTTAATATACATTTATCATATTTTACTATAAACATCAACCAAATGTGGGTAAACAATACCCAGTCCCGTGGTTCCTATGGAAAAATCTATAGCCAAATCAATTAGAAAGAAAAACATACACCACCAAGGTGTGTTTTTTTTGTGGAGAAGATTTGTTAGTTTGTTAGTTTGTGTCTTGTTCTTATCAAGAGGTATATATAATATATGATATATATGTTTGGCAACATCGGTTGGTGGAACTCCTGCAGTTCTGGAACCAGGTGGCAGTTGATAGCAGCATTGTGGAACTCTGGGAAAAAATCTTGGATGCCACAGCTTCACACAATCTGTGCCTCAGTCGTTACACCGAAAAAAGGGGGGCTGCCTGGGTTGGCCTTAGGGTTTTTGTAGGGGATGAAAGGACTACCCAGTTATATGGGGATTATGTCATAAACACCATGAAATAAGGATCCCTATACAACCAGGATTCAATGGAAAGTACGAGGGTTTTTTCCATGGCTCAAGTGACCATTTAGACAGGCTGATAAGTTACAATATTGATTCAGATTGATTTGCTACAAACAGAATCACTATATGTATGGAAACAATGTTGATAGACTAGACACTGGGGCCCCTGGTGTTGTTTAGTGGCTATCACCATCACACTAAATGTTCATGAAAAGGGATGATGTGAGAAGAGTTGTGGGGTATTTTTCCTTGTGGCCATGCCTGTCAATGTGGAATGGTTTGGGTGAGCTGGTTTGAAGCTTTACATATATCTTCATTTACTGTATTTTGTAAATTGCATATTCAATATCATATATATAATTATATATATATATTTATTAGAATAGAAAGTACTACGAATGCCACCATAGCTTTGTTTGGCTCTCAAGTTTCTATGTTGAACCGCGGGGTAAGATATTTCAGCCTAAAACGATGTGGCTTTGACTGGTGACTTTGCCTAAATCAGTGGTTTATGCGGAGTATATGTTTGGATTTTTCTACCTTGGCGTGAATTGACTGCCATTTGAATACATTGACCAGACAAACGTTGCGAGAAAAGTACTATTGACTATGCTGTTCATTTAATTTGTTCATGGTTTCGTTAGGTACATTAAAAATATATTGTTCTTAGGCTGATATATGAAGTTCTCCTCTATTGAATCTCTTGGTATGACATTGGCAAGTTATGCATAGTCAAAGCATGTTTAAGTTAAAGCTGCATTTAGGATGAATTCCTTTAGTGCAGGTTCATGTAGTTACTCCGAAACAAACCGCCACTTGAGAACATATGGCCTTTTCTGGAAACGCATCATGAACCATTTGTCAATTTCTATGTAATTCTGGGTGGTGGTTTCAAATATGTTGTATTTTCAACCCTACTTGGGGAAATGATCCAATTTGATTAATATTTTTCAAAGGGGTTGAAACCACCAACTAGAATTTGTCTGGGGAATGCGGGTTGAGTTCAATCTTTCATTGCCGGTCTCTAGCCGTTGACTTTTTTGCAATCGGAAGGACCTTCGAAACAGCTGATGGTCCAGTGACCGCACATGCTCATGTGTACCTGGGCAGATGGTAGCTTGGGAGCTACCACCAAGATGTGGGCAAAAGTATGATGGCATATGATGGCATATTTTTACCATATTATGTAGTGATATATTATATTGTTAAGGGACTTATGTAATTTTTGTTGTGCATTTTGTAAGTCATCGTTCCATTTTTTAGTAGGGAATCCCTGAAAACCTTCATTTGTGACTGTTACTGAGTGGGGGATAGATCTAAGGTATACCTCGTGTCGCCAATGTTGTTATTCTTTGATCTTCTGGATACTTTAGATTGGGCTCTTGTATTCCGTCACTTTGAACCTGTTTTTCAGTGCCATTTCTGGCATTATTTCTTCAAGACAACCTCAGCAACAAGAATTGGAATGGTTGTGAACCTGGGGAGTCAATGGACAGCTGAAGTCTTTCTTCAGTGGTTCAACTGGTTGCAAGAGATTTAAGATTTGCTAAGATTTGTTTGCAGGTAAAAATATGTTTTTCACCCATTAGAGGAGTTTAAATTTGATGGACTGGATGTACACATCGGTGAGTCCATAATGGCGGCAGTTAACACTATCTTTGGCTGCACCCAATCACCCTGGTACTGTATAAGTAAAGGGTCATTTGTTGACAAAACTAGCAGCCCCCCCCTTCCCTGTCCGACTGAAAGTTGACTGAAGTATCATGACACCCGGATAACTGTTTGTTTTGATTGGAAAAGACTTGAAGGGTGTCACCGCCCGACAGGTCATATCTAAAGATGCAAAATGTAGAACTTGTTTTGTTCTTACGCAAGGGCGTGCAGCATGTGTGATCTACTGCACGCAACGATGCTTTGATCACAAATGGGAAGCAAAGTTTGACCAAGCCTGCGTACCTGCTACATCATGGACATGTTGCAGGTGATGTTCAAACTTTGATCACGAGGGCTGTCTTCTTGTCATTTCCAAGCTGTTGCTTCCTAACAATTAGGACGGAATGTAGAAGTCATGAACATGCACTCTAAGTGCTTCAATGTTCGATCCAAGCGCGCGCGCGCGGGTGTGTGTGTGTGTGTGTGTGTGTGTAGGCATCGTCTATTTTGCTTTTGGTTTCCGAAGGTTCTCTGATGTTTCCCTCATCAATCGCAGTATTTGGTATCTTTGGTACTGCTGATGAACATGAAGATCCTGTACCACCTGGGATGGTTAAAACACTGTCATGGGATACTACAGTATATCAACAGGCGCGGGATTTCTTCTTATCAGCAACCCGAGGTTGATGGAAGCTTCACCTGTCTTGAAAGCTATGTTGGATTCGTCCATGCAGGAAGGGGAGAGTCGTAAGATTCGCTTAGAGGATTCTTGCACTCGTGCTGTGTCCTTGTTCTTGGAGACTTTGTATCTGGGCACATCAGGGAGGGTATATCAGATGGATGCATGCGACACTCCCTTGACTGTAAGGACCCCAATTTTTGATGGACATGGTTACCTGCAGGTTGAAACACATGGAATTTTGTCGAATCTGGTTTAGAAAGTCACCCGTTGTAGGGGCAATGTTTTGGGTTGTGGTTCCTTACCTCAAAGGTATGTAAGAACATGCATGCGTTTGATGTATGAATGAACGTAATGGATGTGATCAGAACAACGTTATCACATGTTGAGGACTCACAATGATCTATCAACGATTGAGTCGATGAACTAAACGCGCTGCATGTGTGGAGGAAGATAAGTACATTTATCATTTTCTCAAACATATCAACAACATACACAGTGACTTGCATTTCAACACTTAGATTAGTTTGAGCCTTACCATGACCAACAGCTAAATTCATGGCAAACTTTCTCATCCTAAAGTTCCCAGGATACAACTTTTGAGCCTTAGGGAACTGGAATCATCAGGATTTACTACGGTACAACAACGATGAATAGATATAGATGTGTACCTGTTTGTATTCACATACAGTATCATACATTGAAATTGTGTATATGAAATGCATATGTGACTGTGTTTTCATAGGGGGCTTGATTGTCCCAAACTCTAAAGGACAGGGGAAGCTGTGTTTGGAGTTTGTCATAAGAATCAAAGGCGGGTGTATATGATGTGCAAAGTAATTTGGGTGTTTTGAAGCTATTTGTCGTGCAAGTTGGCACTCAATTCACCTTAAGTTGATTCTTTGATGGCTGTGGTTCAAGCTGGATCATGTGCAGGCTCTTTTTTGACCGCTAAGGCAAACTACTGCCCGGATGTCAGCATTTCAAGTGATATTTTTCAATGTTGCCAAAGAAGACGCGAGCTTTCACCCCATTCCAATTCTCGAAGAGCATTATTGCATGAACAATAACCACAAACACATACATGTTTCAAACAAACAAATCACAACTCCTGCATTTCCATCTTTTCACTGGGAGTTGTTTTATCGTTTTTCGCTGTTCTTTATTGTTCCCGGACCTTCCCAGGTACACATGTTCCACTCGCAGTGACTTCAAATGCCAAACCTTGTTGATGGCTTTGGATTTGGCCCATCGTTCCGTGACAAGCAGATATAGAAGCTCAGGGTGGATAAGGATGGTGATGATTAGAAGCGCAAAGGTATTGTACAGTTGTATCATTTTACTTATGGTTGTTGCGGTGGTTTTTCTTTTTTGAGTGCCAGTGACTACTCGGAAAAAGGCATATTTTGTCAGTAATCCATTAGGAGGGTCACCGGTTTCATTAAATGGGGTTTCTGTGAGAATCACAGAGCGATTTATAAAAAACCCAGAGCTATTTAC
>DF240268.1:0-15775 GCA_000507305.1 Breviolum minutum Mf 1.05b.01
GGGGGGAAGCATCCTAAGATATCTGAAAAGATGGGAATTACCAGTTTTGCCATGTTTTGCCACTGTTTTTGGGTTGTTCTTTTCAAGTTGGGATTCCGAATTGGTGAATACGATGGCAACTCTTCGAAAACATGGTGTGATCTTGATCCCCGGTGTGTTAAGTCTTTGAAACCAGAAGACCTGACAGAAATGATAAAATGCCAGTGGCTAAGGGGGCATCGGATGCCATCTTATCAGAACTTCCCAACTGAGGCCCTTGTTGACGCAGAAGCAGGTGCCAGCCGCTGTTCTGATGGTTTTGTTTGAATTGCTGGGCAATGAGTTGCTAGATAGATGTTGATAGTTCATATGTATATGGGTACCATGCACTGAAAAGTGGTATTTCAGCACCTACAAGGGTAAAGCATGGATCCAACATGTGGTAACAACTTCTTTTGGGGTGCAATGTTCTATGCGAGGAGGAGTGTGCCAATGCATATGCAGCAGCTTGGAAGACAGCTGAGGCGGACTTGACGGAATCACAATTGACTACACATTCCATCACAATACAAGTTTGCAATGCATGCCATGTTGACTTGTATGATTGCTTCATTTCTGAAAAGAAGGCCTCGACTCACCATCCATTTTGTGCAATGCCTCAGCCATCACAGATGCGTGCAGAGATTTCTTAGTTTTGTGCAACAATAGTTCTGGGATCTTTTGGGTCTGTTCACTCGAATGCTTGCTCAGCACAACTATTCCAGAATCACAGGATTCAGTTTTGGAACCATTTTCTAAAATCATGGTGCGCTAAAGTCGCTAAAGCAGTTCTTGGAGTGCATACCTTGCAATTGTCTCACAGGAGTGGCCGGAACCGTCGATTTGCACGACAGCCTGTGATGGGACATCTGATGGTTATGTTGAGTCTGAAGCTGTGCAACTCAAATTGCTTCGTCAGCAGGTGTACTCAAAAAATTGATCCGCTAATTGAAGATTTTGAAGACATGCAAAGTATCTTCACCAAGGGCCATATGAAAAGTAGGTTGGATGGAAGGCCCTCTACATTCTCGGATTCTTCGTTTGGAACTGTTTGCTTGTTTTTGTTTGTTGACTGCTCCTCATGGCCAAATGTGACTGCTGCATGCGCTGCTCAGGTCGCCAAACAAGTCGTCCTCTCCAGCTTCCGACATGGAATCACACTCTGGCGCGCCCGATGTTGCTTTCGAAACAGAGGCTTGGTGACGATCTTAGTGCATTTGTACCTGTGTGATCTTATATATATCACAACTCGTGCGGAATAACAAGATTCCCGCTTCGTTTTTGTGCCAGTATTCAACGTCATAGTTGGAGATTTACCTTGTTTATCCTTGTTTGATCTGTCAACAAATCTGCAAACGTAAGGTTTCCCCCATCTTACGTCAGCAGTTGCGATGGCCTGATTTTCTGCATGCCGTGTTGCGTGAGAGGCAACAAAATCAAGTCGGTTCCTTCAATTGATCACACTCCAAGATGGCAGTGCTGAGAGCCTTCCAATGCGCATGCAATTGGTGGGTTGGGAGTCGGGAGGAATGTTACCCATCACTTGCTGTTACTTTTGCCTTCAAAGACCAAGGTGTCCGAACTCATTGTATCTCAAAACAAATTTTGGGTTGCAATTTCTTGGGTTGACACTTGTGCCAAGCTGAAGTGGAGTGCTCTAGCAGTATGCCTTTCCTGCACAGCAGTGCAGCAAAGGGACGGGCAATCCGAGGAATGGATCAGAATTCCTGCCAACAGAGCTGCTAGGCATGAGAGTCAAATGGACGGGAACAGATGGCTTGCCCTACTTGGAACACAGTGTATAATATTGATAAATACTGTAAATATGAATATGAAGGTACAGCAAAGATGAGTCATTGAGTCGCGGCATGTGCTGAGCCGAAAATGCCGCTGAAACAATGTCAAAGTTTCCACTTCTCTAGCGTGACTTCGGATCGACAGAGAATCAGGTCGTGGTGATAGTGTTCTGCACACGCGCACTTGGGCAATGCTTCTCACTCAAGCCACACACATTGGCGGTGACCTAAGGTTGTTGCCCCTGCTTTTAGACTTTCTCCCAGTGCCTTGGTCTGACCATAGAGGCTTCTGGTTGCAGCTCCTTCCAGACACAACTTTGTTCGAAGTCCTTGGAGCCAATCGAGAGACTCGCGTCAGCTAGACTCTAAGCCTCTAACATCAGCCCACCGGTGTGAATGTCTCCACATCAATCTGCGCCTGATTTCACTATACTTTACTTGAAGGCGGCCTCAGTCCGTGCAAATAGACATTGAAGCTGGGATGCTTAGGTGGATGAAGTGGTTATGTTCGATGTCCGAGCGGTGTCTCGCTTCTTCGCAAGTCCGGAGGCAGGACGAAAATGCCCTTGCCGAAATGTTCTGTGTGCACGTGCATGTTCTTTTTCTGTGTCCTCTGCTCAAGTCATTAGAAGCTTACATGTTAGACTATGTTGCACTATTTCCACATCACATGCTTGATGCATCAGGCTTGGGTATTCCATTTGTTCAAGCTGACGGACATCGATTCTCTGCCAACATGGTCCTCTGAAAAGCAGCAACTTGGCAGCGGTGTTAGAGGAACTGTGACTATTTGTGGCTAGGAAAGTGAAGAGCTGGTTTGAGTATGTCGTGCACATGCACATCTCTGCAAGTTGCACACTCTTGTGCCACTCTTCCTGCTGATGTTGGCTGCCGTTGACATGTGTTCAAAGCCGTCATGAGAATGGGAGCTAGTTTTGGCCGTAGCGTTCAATCCTGTTTGTGCTTTACCAACATTCAATTCCCCTGCCCAGTCGTGACAAGGATGCATCCAGTTGTGGAGTGCCGTCACAAGTGCCGCCAAGCAGAGAATGAAGAGCCTGAGATTCAGGAAAGGCGAGTCCGCTTGGCCAGGGAGTACTTGCTGGGAACATCAGAACGCTGCCGAGGCCTGACATGTGTCGAAAGAGTGTTATCAGAAACAAGCAGCTTAGCTTGCATCGAATGTACAACCTCATTTGCAAACCTGGCTGGAAAACCGCTGACTGGCATACCAATCGACCAGCATACATTGAGTTTCGTCGAGGTCATAGTCATAGTCATGATCATGATCATGATCATGATCATCATCATCATCATCATCATCATCATCATCATCATCATCATNATCATTGCACATATATCCATCACCATCCATCCAATTCTTTTCTTC
Source organism: Breviolum minutum Mf 1.05b.01 (assembly GCA_000507305.1). NCBI lineage: Eukaryota > Dinophyceae > Suessiales > Symbiodiniaceae > Breviolum > Breviolum minutum. The sequence continues at coordinate 3,205 of DF240268.1, forward strand.
ATACATTGCTTTCGTAAACCATTGTCATAGGTTTCCGGGAGACTTTATGCAAGATTTGTTGACCTGACGGAGACTTTACTGGGACGAGAAACAAATGGCTTTGTGTCTCCAACCAATCCACAGGTCATTTTGTGTGCCCATGGCAGGTTTTCTTCTCTGGATACACAACCTTCACCGGTGGCAGTTGTATCAACCTGACTTGGTAGACCATTTTATTGATGTTTGTCTTGAAGACCTTGACTATGCTCCACAGGCAAGTAATTTCTGGTGGATGGCATCGCTTATACATAACGGTTCTCCGCGGCCTGAATTGCGATTGCGCATCGCCCGTCGCATGCTGGACATTGGGGGCGTTGCCAAGGAGCAAAGAATTGTTTGCACAGCAGTGCGTAGGCTTTGCCAGCTTGAGCCTGTCTATCAATGCATCGACAGGCATTTCTTGGCAAAGTTCGTCAGGGTTATGATTATGACTTCTGATGAAGCATTGCTCAGCAAATGCTTGCGCAAAATAAAAGACATGGCAGACGTTGTCCTGGCAGATGATCTTTCGCGTCTTGTGGCTTTCAGGAGACATGTATGCCGTGCCTTCTCGAAACCGGATATGCTCTCAGAAGTCAGGCATTTACTGCTTGAGTTGCTGGCGGGATGACCGGCATCTGGTTGCACAAAACGATTTCGGTTAGGGCAGCACGGTGGTCTTAGATGAGGTACATCATCTTGCTGAGGTGTCGGTCTAGTTCTTCATACCTCAGAAACTGTGCATCCCCGGGAGTGCAAGAGGAGAACTCGAGAGAAGGAAGCTGCAATCTTGGGTGCTATGGTCGTGCGTGCCGCCCTTGAACTGCGTGCTGCCCTTGAAGAGCGTGGGAGAAGGCTGTAGGCTGTAGCATCACCTGATTTTTCTCAGATGCATTGATTCCTACACGTACAGGTCTGAGAGATGTTCTGAGTTCAGAAGTTGTTGTATCCAGACCCGAGACGCAGTCTTTCATGGACGCGTTCCGAATTTCCCCAGACTGCTTACCAAAGACTTGCTGGAAAAGGAAGACCGAGTTGTTGTGGTCTACGGTTATCCCGTACGTAGTCTTCAAAAGCAATAGCTACATGAAAAGGAAGGGGAAAAACTTCCCTAGGATTTTGTGTTTTTTTTGTCGTACTTACATAACCATAAATGACTGGTGCATTCAACAATTCAACTAATTTTGTCACTTCTGCCTGATGGGCCACGAGTTTCAAAGATTGGATTAGACTTTTCATACTGAATCTATGTTGTCTAATTTGATATGTAGCTTCGCTGGATGAAAGCCAAAAGGTTCACACCATTCGGTAAATTNAAAATTGTTGCCAAACTTGAAGGATCTGGTTGTAGCTGGAGAGGATGTTGGATACATGTTCATCTTGGTAACGGCTGTCTGCAGTTTTCTGGTACAATAAAGGTGCCAGTATCATAATCCAGGTTTCTGCATTCTTCTTCTTCAACGCTAAAGCTTTCTCATGAGCTTGAACAGGAGTTTGTGTTTTCATCCTCTTGAATCTTGGAAAGTTACAAGCTTCCTGTGCAGATATCGAAGGTCCAAGCAGTTTTGGTTGAATATAATGTGATTTCGAATTTGCTATCATCTTGGGTCGTGCTTCCATCAGCTTGTTTGGGTGTTTCAGCACCATAACTCTCTGTTCCGATACAGGTTCCTGCCATTCTGTAGGAGGTCTCCGTCGAACTGGATAGATTCTTTCCGGAAAAGGTTCTTCTGCTGGAGGTTCTTGCCATTTTCTCCTTGGAAAATTCATCAGATCTAAAGAATTGTTTGAAAAGTTGAAATCAATACTTTCCAAAAATGTTGATATATGCTCGCAATGAAGGTCTGAAGTTCGTCACTTCTTTTTTTCTGTTTTTTTGTTTCCTTTTGTTTAGAATTTAAGGTCTGCACCTCCAACTGATTTCAGTGTATGTTGTATGTGCTTGAACCAATACACTTCCGGGATGGTAAATCCTCAGAACTTCTTTTCCTCCCTAGCCAACCTATAAACCATGTCGAGCCTTTTGGATGGCGCTCCTGACTGCGAGGACGGGGTTGTAGTTGAAAAATGACATGTTTGAGAAACTGTGTTTGGTGCTAGCCCGTATGTAACGAATGGAGAATGTCCATTGATAAACTACCACTTGAACCGATATAGTCATATCATGACATCATACGACAATTGAAATACACTGGCCGAAATAGCTAATAACTATTTGATGACTGCAATTCGGCACCAATCGACATGGTAAATATGATATCCGCTTCATCATATTGTGCCTTGACCGTCCAGCACCAGATATATAGATAGTAAAACTACGCAAAATTGCAGCGAATAATGAGATACATGTAATATGTGCGATATACTGTAAGTAAAATAGAAACTAAACATCACCACCAATTTCCAGTGTCTTTCACCATCCCAACCGGTGGCATCTTCGGATCCCACACCTTTCTTCAAAGACGCTTCATATACATCATACTAGTTAGTGCATTTGTTCAAATCACCTGGAGAAGTGTTCAATTCCGTGTGCAGTATTGTTCCTAATTACAGTTGTCTACTGTATGCCGACCTCTTAGATGCTTCATCTATGAATCATGTACACCCTGGAAATCTGACATGTGGTGTGTAAGTTCCCCTTCAAACATGGCAACTTTGGTGTCCATATCAAATTTTGAAGGCGCAAAGGCATAAATCATGAAAAGAGGTAGAGTCAGCCAAGGGTCCATGGAGGACAGGGATTTGATGAGTTCTTTGCACCGGGCAGGTGCATCAAGACATGGGCGAAAACCAGCAGAAGGAGATGATAATCCGTCAACAGAGCGGGTCAGGCGTACTAACAGGCCGAGTGGGAGAAATTTCTTTACGCTCCGGCCAATGGTTGTGCAGTGTCCAGATGAGTTGATGAAATTCCTGAATGTTTCGGACTTTGAGCCTGTCAAACCATTGAGATCGTATCTCCGGAGCATTCGTGAGCGCAGTATGCACTGTATGGCATTTGAATGCACTTGACGCCACCCAGCCAATGTCCAAAGCCTGATGACTCGAAGTGTTAAGGTATCTCCAGACACTTAAACCTCCTTAGCATGGTGTGTTTGGAGATCCAAACATATCCAGGCACTGAGTCGTCCACACCAGATTAGCAGCTTTCAATTTGCACTTTGCCGCCGTGCATTTCCAGATGAATGATTACTCGCTTGAAGTGAAGTCAAGATGAGCTCGCACAACCACTCCATGCCTTTTAACCGTTTGATGCGTGTATCGTGCTAGAGAGTGCGTTGTGCGAGCCTTTCAACTTGCAAATAACAGACACTTCATGATAGTCAGTTTGTCGATTTTTGCTTGTCAAGTTGTGAACCCAAGTGAAGCCGACTGTAGTGGGAGGCATTAGGGTCAACACATTCTCAACTACTACCTGAAACATGCTGAGACTCTGACAGTGTAACGGATGTAAAGCAGGGCGGAATGAAGTGACAAGCAAGTTGGATGTTGCAGAATTCAGAACCAGAAACCTTTGCTGCAGAATGTGCGTGCAAAAGAGACAAGCAAGCGACGATACAGGTGTTGCCGAAAGCTTCGTCTTTACTCAAGCAAGAAAGATCTGAATGCTCAGTTGACTCGTGCTGTGACTGATGTCACTCTCTCCCAGCTTTCCTTGTCCATCCGTCAGAAATCTGAGTTTTCCGGCAGCAAATCACGACGCCAGCTGCCCACCACTGCAAGCCATGGTTGCTCCTAGTCAGCTGGAGCATGGACAAGATTCCAGCTGTCCACCCCTTCTTTCTGATACACGGCCATATTGGCCTAGAAAGCATGATGTGCAAGGTACTTTCAAGGCAACGAGTCTTCATGAAACAACTACTTGGACATCGCGTGACATTGAGATCATCTCCAAGACAAGATGATCAGAACCTGAACTTGGTAAACTCTTGCGTTGGCCCTGCAGAGACAGCTCTGGTTTCCTCAACTTGCACGGTAACAGGACGATCTTTTCAGCAAGTGACTTGGTGGCCTATGAAGCATCGATTTATTGTATTTGTAAGCAGAAACACAGATTTTGCTGATTGCCATCAGTTTCATACCATTTGGAACTGCATGACTTGAAGAACATCTGAAGTGAAATAGAGATGACGAACTGTCACTTGTATTTGATGTTAAGGTCTGAAAGTGAAACTGCCTCAGTGTGGGAGCAACTTCACAAGATCTTGGCTGCCTTGTGAAGTGAAGGGTGCCTCTGGTTGATGAGTTAGATTTGGAAAAGCTGGGATTGAACATGGAAAGTCTCTATGCAAAACAAACAGGGACTGATTTTTATTGCTCAGAGTAAACTCGTAGCTTCCTACTGGAAAACTTCCACTTTTCATGGTTTTGGGCAGATGTGTCTTTCCGAGGTGTTGTGCTCAATGATGCTCAAACTCGGAGGCCCATGGCACAAGTCTCAGCAGCTCACGCAGCTTCAACCTGTGTCGGAAGCTCACGCAGCTTGCACCTTTCTTTGAGATCGACAGCACGGTCTTTTCAGCAAGTGACTTGGCGGCCTGTGAAGCATCGATTTGTTGAATTTGGCTTGATTTATTGTACTTGTGAGCAGAAACACAGATTTTGCTGATTGCCATCAAANACTTTGCCAGTTAATGACAACACACTCTTTGTTGCTTGGCTACACATGCCCATGATCACTCTTAAGAGGCAGCATGTATTTAAACATATTCAAAAGTCATATTATACATTCATTCAGAGCGAGTAGTTTACACCTTCCACTGGAGGGACCTGCCATCAACGTTCCATCCAATTCATTGAGCACTTAAGAGTCGCCTCTCTATTCTTTGGGGAACATTTTGGGGATCACGTGCACCGCCGCAATGGTCGAGTACCTGTCAGTCGGTATGAAGCTTTCTGCGATGTACGCCCATGACGGCAAGTACTATTACGGAGAAGTGGTTTCTCTTTCCAACTCGGCCAAGAAGAAGAAGACCCCAGCACCTCGGCGAAATCAAAGAACTCAATAGATGCATATGCAGATACATTTATATAATGATGAAATTACCGGTAGTACCGCACGAGGCGGTGGCGGAATTTTCAAAAAGAGGAAACGTATAGGAGAGATTGGTTGTTGTGAATCACGGATGACAAAGCAAAAGCACTGAAGGACCGAACTGTCCAACTGTGTGACTGACTAACTGCCGAACTGTCCAACTGATTAACTGACTAACTGGCTAGTAGTTAGTTAGTGAGTGAGTTAGTTAGTTAGTTGGTTAGTTGACAACTTAGTTAGCTAGCTAGTTAGTTAGTTAGTTAGCTGACTAGTTAGTTAGTTAGTTAGTTAGTTAGTTAGTTAGTAAGTTAGCTAGTTAGTTAGTTAGTTAGTTAATCAGTTAGTCTAGTTAGTTTAGTTCGTTCGTTCGTTCGTTCATTCGTTCCTTCGTTCGTTCGTTCGTTAGTTAGTTAGTAAGTTAGGTAGTTAGGTAGTTAGGTAGTTGGTTGGTTAGTTAAGTTAGTTAGTTAGTTAGTTAGTTAGTTAGTTAGTTGGTTAGTTAGTTAGTTAGTTAGTTAGTTAGTTAGTTAGTTGCTAGTTAGTTGCTAGTTAGTGAGTAAATTAGTTAGTGAGCCAGGTAGTTAGTTAGTTAGTTAGTTGGTTGGTTGGTTAGTTAGTTAGTTAGTTAGTTAGTTAGTTGGTTAGTTAGTTAGTTAGTTAGTTAGTTAGTTAGTTAGTTAGTTAGTTAGTTAGTTAGTTAGTTAGTTAGTTAGTTAGTTAGTTAGTTAGTTAGTTAGTTAGTTAGTTAGTTAGTTAGTTAGTTAGTTAGTTAGTTAGTTAGTTAGTTAGTTAGTTAGTTAGTTAGTTAGTTAGTTAGTTAGTTAGTTAGTTAGTTAGTTAGTTAGTTAGTTAGTTAGTTAGTTAGTTAGTTAGTTAGTTAGTTAGTTAGTTAGTTAGTTAGTTAGTTAGTTAGTTAGTTAGTTAGTTAGTTAGTTAGTTAGTTAGTTAGTTAGTTAGTTAGTTAGTTAGTTAGTTAGTTAGTTAGTTAGTTAGTTAGTTAGTTAGTTAGTTAGTTAGTTAGTTAGTTAGTTAGTTAGTTAGTTGGTTGGTTAGTAAACTAGTTAGTAAGTAAGTAAGTTAGTTAGTTGGTCAGTTGGTTTGTTTGTTCGTTCGTTCGTTCGTTCGTTCGTTCGTTAGTTAGTTAGTTAGTTTAGTTAGTTAGTTAGTTAGTGAGTTAGGTAGTTAGTTAGTTAGTTAGTTAGTTAGTCAGTTAGTTAGTTATTTAGTTAGTTAGTTAGTTAGTGAGTTAGTTAGTTAGTTAGTCTAGTTGGTTAGTTAGTTAGTTAGTTAGTTAGTTAGTTAGTTAGTCTTGTTAGTTAGTTAGTCTTGTTAGTTAGTTAGTTAGTCTAGTTAGCTAGTTAGCCTAGTTTAGTTAGTTAGCTAGCTGGCTAGTTCAGTTAGTTAGTTAGTTAGTTAGTTAGTTAGTTAGCTAGCTGATTAATTAGTTTGTCAGTTAGTCAGTTTGTCAGTTAGTCAGTTAGTCAGTTAGTCAGTTAGTTAGTTAGTTAGTTAGTTAGTTAGTTAGTTAGTTAGTTAGTTAGTCTTGTTAGTTAGTTAGTTAGTTAGCTAGCTGATTAATTAGTTTGTCAGTTAGTCAGTTAGTCAGTGAGTCAGTTAGTCAGTTAGTTAGTTAGTTAGTTCGTTCGTTCGTTCGTTAGTTAGTTAGTTAGGTAGTTAACTAGCTGACTGACTGACATCGGACCGTCCAAAAGTGGCCCGAGACTGTGAGTTTTTTACCATTTTGACTTACAAATGTGCTTCGCGCCACAGCGGCGTGGCATTTTTTCAGATCTGAACTTCCACGTTTCGTCCCACACTGAGGTGTTTTGCGCATTTTGACTTAGAAATGTGCTTCGCGCCACAGCGCCGTGCAATTTTCCCAGATCGAATCTTCCAAAATGCGCGCGCGACCCTGAATTTTTCCACATTTTGACGTACAAATGTGCTTCGCGCCACAGCAGCGTGGCGTTTATACATCGGAACTTCCAAAATTCGTTCCGCGCAGGGGTGTTTTGCGCATTTTCACTTACAAATTTGCTTCGCGCCACAGCGGCGTGCCATTTTTCATTTCTGTGTTCAACAGCTACCTCCGCACCCACCGCTTTGGCGAGCCTACTTTTCGAACATCCGGAACCACGAATCATTGAAAAAACACAGCGTTTTGCCACATTCCTAGCATTTGCCGCGTGTCTAGCTTCTTTCTACTGACTCGACTCGCGGGTAGATCTTCTTTCTACCGACTTGACTACTTGCTTGTTGGGCTTCTTTCGACTGACTTGACCTCTTTCGACTGTCTTGATCCACTCTGCTTTTCAACTGTCCACATTGTCGGAAGTTAGACTTCTAAACTTCCTTCGAAGATTCGAAATGATGTGGACGTTAAACGGTTTTGAGCGAAAGTGGATGTTCATGATTCATGATACTTCCGCTGGTTCCCTTCTTGGAACCTACAATATATGATGCTACACTTTAGATGCCCCACGTTCAGCGTGGGTTCTCGGAAACATCGAAAGTTGTTCAGGTGAAGGTGCATTACATCGGATACGAGACAGCGGATGACGCATGGGTGTCCATCGACATGTTGAAGTGCAAGGCATTGTCCAAGGAGAAGGCTCACACACGATGTTGAACATGTTCCAAGTTTGATTCTTCTACACATGCTCAAGGTATGTTGAGTTTTTTTCACCGTTGCATCATTGATATAGGATAGTTAGACAAGGAGAGCCCCCAGCAAAGACCCGCCCAACTCACAAGCATACATACAAACTTACATACAAACATACATACAAATCAAAGCAGACACATACCTACAAGCAATACTCGCAAAAACAAAGCGGACACATACACAACAACGCCCTCCCAAACAGCACCCCACCAAACAAAACAGCAGAAAAAATATTACCTTATATAGTAGTAAGTATTGTATAAGGGTCGTCCTGCGTAGAAAAATTTATGATATTTTTTGTAGCATTTTTTGCAAATCTTTGTCCTTTGCAGAGAGCATCTAGCACAAGCATTGCCTTTCAAGTGAACTCAGATTCAACACGCACGGTTGGTCAGGCGCAAAGTTCTTCGTCGGATGCAGTAGCAGAGCAGCTGCGGCAAGAGATAGGAAGTCTAAGAGCCAAAGCAGCGCAGGTGCCATGTCCATCTAGTCACTATAGTTCATTCTGTATTGTTTTTTTGAGCCGGTTGTTGGACAAAATGGGTTCTCAATATCAAAGAAACATCCAATTGCAGTGTGATGCTACCAGGTACAGCAGCTCAAAGAAAAGCTTGCTGAAGTTGAGGCGAGGCCGGTATGATGCAATGTCAGCGGGTTTGCCGGTTTACCAGGAGAAAATGGGCAGATGTTCTCGGTATTTCTGGGAGGCTCAAAATGCTTCGACAGCTGCCACTGCTGAACAGCAACGGCAAGAAATTGAAAGCCTGAGGGAGCAGTCTTTGGAGGTCCGGGCTTCTGTGCTACAAAATTCAAATGCAGATAGAGGTGGTGAAAGATGGCGTGGTTGGTGATGATAGTGATGACGACGAGGATGGCAATGACTCTGACTTCCTTTAACTTGCATTTTTGTTGGACAATGTGCTCTTGCCGTTTGTCAGATACAGAAGCTGAAAGACAAACTCGCGGAAACACAGGCAGAGCATTTGAGAGTTTGGCACTTTGGGGATTCGGGGGGCATTTGTGGATCTTGCATCAGATGCAAATCATTGCAAATCTTTGTCCTTTGCAGAGAGCATCTAGCACAAGCATTGCCTTTCAAGTGAACTCAGATTCAACACGCACGGTTGGTCAGGCGCAAAGTTCTTCGTCGGATGCAGTAGCAGAGCAGCTGCGGCAAGAGATAGGAAGTCTAAGAGCCAAAGCAGCGCAGGTGCCATGTCCATCTAGTCACTATAGTTCATTCTGTATTGTCTTTTTGAGCCGGTTGTTGGACAAAATGGGTTCTCAATATCAAACAAACATCCAATTGCAGTGTGATGCTACCAGGTACAGCAGCTCAAAGAAAAGCTTGCTGAAGTTGAGGCGAGGCCGGTATGATGCAATGTCAGCGGGTTTGCCGGTTTACCGGGAGAAAATGGGCAGATGTTCCGAAAGCTTCTATCATCTATCGGTATTTCTGGGAGGCTCAAAATGCTTCGACAGCTGCCACTGCTGAACAGCAACGGCAAGAAATTGAAAGCCTGAGGGAGCAGTCTTTGGAGGTCCGGGCTTCTGTGCTACAAAATTCAAATGCAGATAGAGGTGGTGAACGATGGTGTGGTTGGTGATGATAGTGATGACGACGAGGATGGCAATGACTCTGACTTCCTTTAACTTGCATTTTTGTTGGACAATGTGTAGCAAACGGGTGACCATTCCCCAGCGATTTTTGACCATGAGATAATTTGTGTGGCAATTTGTGCGCACTGTTGCTGCTTGAGATGCTTGGGAAATCCTGGGAGTCCATTTGGAACTGTGTTGGAGCTGGGTAATTTGGTACTTTCAACATACATCCTGGCAACCATAGGTGATTTTACATCATTGCACCCAGCCAACTTATGGTGGCCGCAGGTGATCAGGGATTCCAGGATTGCAGGATTCTTTTCTCGATTTTATCTAATTGTCATTGTTAAGGTATACCGTACAGCAATCTTTGCTGACTGGAAGTACTGTAAGTTGCAGTTTTTCCGTCATGTGATTTGTGCTTGTAGCTTCTAGGGAGATGACACACCTGCTGCAGGAGCAGGTGGCATGGGAATCAGCTGCACAGGAGATTTCTCGTCAGAACAGCGCGTGGCTCGGCTGTCATGGTGTGTCCGTTGAACACCATGGAGTGGGAGAAACACTCCAAATGTTTGGGGTCACAGGTTGACAAGTTGCAATCTGAATATTGTTTATCAAGTGTTGGAAACTTGTGGATTTTTTTCGGTTGGTGTTTTTATTCGCATTTTTTGATGTTCAACCCAATCCGTGAGGCGATGATCAAACACAGGGAGAACATTCAACGGGTAAACCAAGAAACCACCATTGAGTTGATCACCAGCTGATTTGCCTTGGCCAACGGTGCAAAATATCTTGGGGCCTGAGCCCTAAGTTCAGTCAAAATTTACTAACAATCCGTTAAGAGTAGCTGTAAACCTTTAGCACGGAACCTCAGGTCGACCAAGTTGTATTCATGAAACTTGCAGATGTGGCGCTAGTTTTTTCAAACCCTTCTGACCGGTAGCGAAGCGGACCATGGGTCAAGCGCCGATCAGATTTCTTGAGACCCCAGTCTCGGGTTTGAAGAATAATACTCACTTCATGGACTCAGATCATGATGAATGAGACAAAATATAGAAAACATCACCTTCACCTAGTGGTTCATTGGTGATGAACCGGGCCCAGGTGGTGTGGAATTCACCAAAAACCGGAAGTTTTTCCTTTCACAAGGGAATCCTACGTTTCCAAAGTACCAACCTCCCAAATACACATGCCACTCTGCAATTCATCTCATTACTAATTGCCAACCATCCCAATAAAGGGAAGCAAAAGGTATCGATAGTCATGAAAATCGAAAATACCGACACATTGTTTTTGGTAAAGTAATGTTGTTGCCTTTAAAACTTCACTTCCGCCACGGGAAAGCAAAAGCTCAATGGTGCACAGATCCACAGAACCCTCCTTCAAAGGTTCGAATCGACGAGTTCCAAGTCCGCCAGGGAGAGGAAGAATTCCAAGGTGCAGTGTGCAGTAGCCACGGGGAGGAAGGCGGCAAAGCAGCACCAGAGTGGAACCGCTAGTAACCAAAGTGTAGCTCTAGAGCTTGATTTTTGGCACTCGGAAATGAGATTGATACTATTATATACCAATCGTTGAAGCCGAAAATGGACAAATATGGTCTCTCCAAGAGCAGCTTTGTTTTTTGTCGGAGTTGGTTTTCAAAGGCTGAACACTATGTGTTTTGTCGTGAACACCCCCATCGATGGCATAGCATCAACAATGTGTGCAAATTCAATTGGCGTTAACATCCCCCACCCCCCAAACGTGCTCAGAAAGCCTCAGGTCCCTTAGGTCTTATGATATGTCATACCAATCTACATAATATGCTACGAAGATATCACTAAGATGTGTAGAAAAGCGTGATATCAGTGATATCTATATCCAACATCTACATCCAAGTTATCTATATCTAAAGTCTACATCTATATACCTGACATGATCTTACAGGTTATATTATCGATGATTTGGTGCCAGTAATACCTTCCAGGTATACCTGTCCCCTGTGTTCTTCCAATGTAGTTGCCCCCCGGAAAGCTCTTCAGGCCGAAGCCAGCGAAGCTTCGGAGGTGCGGATGGGACCAATACGGTTTTTGATAGGAGCGCTTAAAGACTTCAAGACCCTCCAAAGAGAAGACACTCAATGCAACGGTTCCAGGGATGTGTGTTGTTATTTTTTTTGGGGGAAGACAGAAACAAAAGCAATTGGCTCTTTCATCATTTCGCCACGAATCAATCACCAATTTAGTGCCTGGAGTTCAAAAACGTCTTGAAGTCATGGCCATGGGGCATGACATGCCATGACTCTTGCAAACCAAGAATTAGCCGACACAGATTGGGCCATCATGGGCCATCCAGAAATCTACCATGGACATGGTAGCCACTTGCCTTTGTTTGGGTCTTCACTATTCGTCCTGGTCATCTGGTCACATTTTTTCAATTTCAAGAATGTGTACTGTTATCAACTTTGATCATTTGGTGTTGCAGGAGAGACGAAGACCAACCTTGCCGCTCTCTGCTTGCTCAGCATCACTATCTGAAGATATGGACAATCTGGAGCCAATTCACCCCCACCAAACACATCCTTCACTGCTCCTTGACGCAAGATGGTTTCAGTGACTTTTTGCCCTTTCTTGAAATGCCAGCAACCCAGAAGACCCATGCTTCCATGCAAAGGGTATGAACTGGTAAGTGCAAAGGTAGTGCCCATTCTAGTGAGTTGCTCCGCAATCAAAGGTTTAAAGAAAAGATCGGCGAATTGTTGTCAAACAAACATGTTGTGCACGCTTAAAGCGATGCGCGACACTTCGTAATACGAGTAATTTGTGCAATGTGCTTGGGAGCTTTGGTTCTGTGCCGGGAGGGCAGCACAAATCTTACTTAGACTCTTGTGAGAAAACGTTCAAACGGTTTGGAACCCATGGACATCTGTCTTTTGTATTTCTATGGGCCAGAACATCCTGCATTCACTGTAGTAACAATCATCATCTATGAACATCTTGCATTTACTGTAGTAACAATCATTCAAACCTTTCAAACTATCAAGTATCGGTACACACCATTTGGAGGAAGCAGCAACTATTTGCCGAGTAAAGTCTTATCTTAGGCATCTTCCGATGACACCTCAAAACAGCAACAATGTGAAGGAGGCCGGGGAGAGGAATCAACTGATAGCTTTGTTGCTTTGTTTTGCCTTGACAAGTCAAGTGTTGATTGAGTGGTTGATGCTCTACTTTGGTTCCCACTGTCTTTCAGAAGGTGCTTCCTTTTGTGAC
>DF240268.1:19119-38527 GCA_000507305.1 Breviolum minutum Mf 1.05b.01
ACAACGAACACAACTTACAAGGCATTTGCTTCATAAAAAGGTGGTCGGCGGGTCGGGGGGCAACACAGCAAGAGCAAGAGCATCCTTATCAACACTTGCACTTTGTGGGCGCTACAGCAACCCTCGAATCATTGACATGTGACATTTTTGCCTTTAACAAACACGATGTCGGGCACAGGTCACACTTCCATTTTGAAGGCGCTACGGCAACGCCTGAAAACATTGACGAGTGACGTTGGACATGTAAACGCAGACGATGCACCTTAACGCTTCCATTGCAGACACGTGTCACACTTCCATTTTGGGGGCGCTACGGCAACGCCAGAAGCATTGACGTATGACGCTCAACACACATGTCACAATTCCATTTTGGGGGAGCTACAACGCCTGAAACATTGAAATATTGCATTCGACATGTAAACCCAGACGGTGCACTTTAACGCTTCCATTGCAGACACGTGTCACACTTCCATTTTGGGGCGCTACGGCAACGCATGGAGCATTTATCATGACGTATGACGTTCTAGATTTTATTCGAGACGATGCACTTTAACACTTCAATGAGATTTGTTTTTTGCTGCAAAGCTTTTGTTCACCTGTCCTCAAGTTGAGTTGTATAGAGACATGGGGGGATGTGCAGAGTGAACAAGTGTGAAGAGAGAGTCAGGCCCAAGTGTTGGCATTTTGTGCATGCGCACATACACTCAAGATCACTCAAGCAACACTTATTGAACCATTGAGCAGCCCTTTTGAGGTTGTTCCCGCTGCTGCTGGACTTTCTCCCAGCGCCTTGGCTTGACCATGAAGAAACTTCAAGTTGCAGCTCCTCTCAGACACAACTCTAGATGAAGTCAACCGAGTCAATTGATACAAAGTGAAGTCAAACACCCAAAATTTGCCCTGATTCAACTCGAAGTCGGCCATCGGCCTTGCTTTGTGCAGCGGAATTGGACGCTGTGACGCTTAGGTGGACGAAGTGATTGCGTTCAATATACGGGCTGTTTCCCGCTTTTTTGCAAGTCCCAAGGCAGGAAGCAAATGCAAACATGGTCCTTTGTTTTCCTCTTTGGTTGAAGACGTTTCAAGCTCCGATCAGTTTCCGGAGAGACGGACACAACACCTTGCACATGAGGCCTGGATATTTCACTTGTATAAGCTGGTGGACATCGATTCTTTGCCAACATGGTCAACTGAAACGCAGCAACTTGGCACCGGAGTCATATTCATCCCTGCGAGTTGGACGGAACATTCCTAGACGGCCTGGCTTTTGGGTGTTGGTTGGAGCAATTGCAAACTCACACGTGTCTAGCCCAAACTTCCTTTTTCCAGTTTGCCTTCGAAAAGAAACTGATCAGCTTTTCCGGCAGTACACAAACAACATGGATCCGGCCAAGGATGCATCCAGTTGTTGAGTTCAAAGAGTGCAAAGTGAGAGCCTATTCTGAAGTCCCTGGTCCTCCTACTGAAAGGCTACATCGTGTATTGCTGGAGCACTTGAGGCAAGCATCAGAAGGCTGCCGAGGCGTGACATGTATAGATCACATTCATCTACTTTTATTTGTACATATGATTGCGTATACTATCATGTCAAGTGTGAAAAGACTGCTGACCTTTGCAAGAGAATGATTTCTGCAAGAGCATCCTTTGCATTGCCAGTCTTTCCAGTTGCACATGTGGCCCTGAAAGGTTTTCTTCATTGGATCCAATTCCTTTCGAGGTGGCGTTTGTACCAACCTGACTTGGTGTGCCATTTTCTTGATGTCGTTCTTGACGACCTTGACTACAATGGAAGAACTTATTGGGCCATGATAGACTTTCTGGAAAGGTTTTGTCCATGGCGTGAGATGCGATTGCGCCTGGCACGTCTTATGCTGCGTATTATGGCAAGTGCTACTGCCACAGAATCGACTTTTCGCGCAGCGGTGAAAACTTTGGATGAAACCTTTCCATACGCTGACAGGGGCTGCTTAACAGATGTTGTCAAGATTGTGGTTTCTGATGAAAAGAAGTTCACTAAATGCCTCGGAGCAGTGTTGCATATGTCAGACTTCTTCCTGATTGATGATCCTGAGCGACTCGCTTCTGTTCGGAGACTCCTGTTGCGTGTGTACAAGAGACCAGAAAGCCTTCAGGAAACCAAGCGCGAACTGCTTAACTTGTTGACAAGATGATCAGAATCCAGCTGCACCACAAAAACTGTGGTCTCGGACGCATTGCTCGATGAAGAAGGATCAATAAGGGCTTGGTTTGTCATGCTTCAGAACTTTGGAAGTCCTTTTGCCTGATCGAGTGCTTGTGAAGAACGCCAGGCCATGCTCTCACTGTGGCCTTTCAGCTTCTTGTCTGCTACTTCGTCCAAGCGCGTGCGAAAAGATGCGTGTTGTCGTTCCTGCATGACGGTGGAACTTTGTGGCCGTGGCCTCCATAAGAATTAGCGCTTGTGAATATCGATCGTTTATAAAACTATCGCCGTTTGGTGTTTCTTGTCCGCCCGTCTCCTGCAGTGATGGCCATTTACAACACGTTGACTCTCATGGCATGATCAATCATGCACCACTTGGATAGTAATCATAGCAACAGAGTGATCCAACATTCTGTAGCATTAGCGCTAAAGCTGGTTTTATGTAAGGAGATAAATCAGAGAAGATGATAGAAGGGGCATAAACAAGGAAAACATGTTGAGCCTCCGTCTCGACGAGGACGAGGCAACAGTTGGTGACATCGGTGACATGAGTGACAGGAGAAAATGGGCAGATGTTCCAAAAGCTTCTATCATCTATCGGTATCCCTGGGAGGCTCACAATGCTTCGACAGCTGCCACTGCGCAACGGCAAGAAATTGAAAGCCTGAGGGTGCGGCAGTTGATTGTTCAAAGTTGATCTTGATGATCTGTTTTCACTGTTGTGCCACCAGGCAGAGCTGCAATCGGCAGCAATGGTTGCGGCCTCATTTGGGTAGGTTGTTGTTCGCAAAGTCTGTGCTACATGATTTGGATGCTGTATTGCTTGCATGAAGCACTGCCTCTGGTTTAGGAAATGTCTGTGGCCTATATGGAGAAGCATTGGCAGGACTTGCGAAAATATAGGATGAAGTTGCATGAGACTGGATGAATATGTCGGATCCTTTCCACGAGCTCCTTTCCATACCAGATTAAGAGGAGGGGCAAAATATGTTATTTCTCCTCTCCCCCTCCCAAATGCATACAGAAAATAGATGCATCAGCTGGGGACTTTTCCGCAGGAGGTTGTCGAAGCCCGCCAGGCTCGGGTTGTCCGAATCGTTTTGGTATGTTTTAAGCATGGTTTACAGTCTAGTGTACCACGAAGGATGAAGTCAATCATCACCTTTGGAGTTGGCACGGTGGATTTTTCACTCATTTTTCCATGGTATGTCTTGGCAGTTGAAGCGCGTTTGCAAGACCTTGAGGCAACTACTACGGGAGAACTCCAGCGCCTAGCGGAGGGGCAAACCGAGCTATGGGCAACATTGGATCAGGTGAAGCCATGACAGTTCACCCGCAGACTTGAACGAGGGCCTAGAAACAACATGTCTGGAAGACTTACACAAGACATTTCAATGGGAGATTGAGAAAAAGACCTGAGGTTTTCAGATGCAAAGACGCTTCATATACATCATACTAATTAGTGCATTTGTTCAAATCACCTGGAGAAGTGTTCAATTCCGTGTGCAGTATTGTTCCTAATTACAGTTGTCTACTGTATGCCGACCTAGTTATGCTTCATCTATGAATCATATACACCCTGGAAATCTGACATGTGGTGTGTAAGTTCCCCTTCAAACATGGCAACTTTGGTGTCCATATCAAATTTTGAAGGCGCGAAGGCATAAATCATGAAAAGAGGTAGAGTCAGCCAAGGGTCCATGGAGGACAGTGATTTGATGAGTTCTTTGCACCGGGCAGGTGCGTCAAGACATGAGCACCCTCCAACAACAGAGCGGATCAGGTGTACCAACTGGCGGCGTGGGAGAAATTAATTCACGCTCCGGCCAATGGTTGTGCAGTGTCCAGATGAGTTGATGAAATTCCTGAATGTTTCGGACTTTGAGCCTGTCAAACCATTGAGATCGTATCTCCGGAGCATTCGTGAGCACAGTATGCACTGTATGGCATTTGAATGCACTTGACGCCACCCAGCCAATGTCCAAAGCCTGATGACTCGAAGTGTTAAGGTATCTCCAGACACTTAAACCTCCTTAGCATCCTTAGCAGCCTTAGCATCATCGCATCACTGCTTTGGCAGGGCCGAACTTGCACATCGAGGAGCTCCGTGCACAACTTGCAGCTCATGAACTTCGTGAAGGGGAGATTTCCAGGAAATTTGCAAGGGAAGAGGCCTGCAATAAAAGGCAATAATGAGAACTGTGGTGGCAATAAATGGATGTATGCATACATATGCCCTTTACGGGTAGTGTATGTGTGTGGATCATCCACGTGCCATTGGCCACTACTGGCTGCCAGTGCGCAATGATACGCATGTGAGACACTCGCACATGATCTAATCTAATGGTTTACTGATATCAGCGGAGCTCTAGTGAACTTTTGGTAAGTCAGATGTTTTCATGGAATTTGATTGCTTCAAAATCATCATACCTGGATTTGCTGGCTTCAAGCACCTTCAGTGCAAAACATCTTCGGTTGCTAGTGCCACTAAAGCACAGCAAAAAAGGTGAATGGTGGTTTTAGTAGTTTGAATATTCCCCCTGCCCTTAGGAACCCTTCGAAGCCAATCAGTACAATGAAATGGTGCAAGATTTTGGTTGCCACTGCTTCCCTTTGAATGTGTTTCATCCTTTCCCATTTGAAACAACGGCTTTCCAGTTTCATGAAAAGACGTTGACTCGACTATACGTATGGTTCGAAACACATTCCTGGAGTCCATCATGTAGTGCTGCAAAACATACCCTCCAGGGAAGGAGAAAACACATCCCGCCAAGCCGGAAAATCATGGCACAGGTTGTGGCACAGCAATGGCAGAATGCAGCCCACGAACACAAACAGAAGCTGAATGAGGTCTGGAATTTGTTTAGCCGGAAAAAATTATCCAAAGCCAATTTCGGTTTTGGTTGACCACCTGGGTTGGGAATCGGAAGAGTTGGTGGTGGTATTTTGGAATCAGGTTTGGAATGACAAAATCAAGTCGCATTAGTTAATTTGTAGTTTTGGGGAAGAGAAAATTCCTGGATTGAAATTTGGACATTACTTTAACATGTGCTCCGAAAAAATGTTGGAAAAAGAGCACATTTTGACTAAGTTGTTAGCAATATGCTGCAATTTGTAGATTGAAAACCAACATCTAGAATTGTGTGGAACAAGTTCTTCCAATGGGAGTTTCCTTAAATGGTGGTACCCCAAAATGGATGGTTTATAATGAAAAACCCTATTAAAATGGATGATTTGGGGGTACCATTATTTTTGGAAACACCCAAATCTTCGGATAGTTGTAAGATGTAGACTCTTCAACTGGACACTGACATTCCTGTGTAAAGTTCATCCTGCACGTTACAGATGTCACCCCTAAAGGTCAATATGTTCATTTCGGAAATCCTAGATGAAGCGAAGGCAGCAGTCCTGTCTCCATGTTATTTGCTGATGGAGGTTCGCTGGGATGACGGGGCGCGGCTGATTATTTGACTAAAGTGTGCTCAAGTGTTGGCGTTGCTTTGGCAACATTTCAGAAGCTGATAGGGTGATAGCTGATACTGATGGACTGATGGACGCAGGAACTGGTAGATGCATACAGGGACGAACGGATAGACTTCTAAACTGCTAGTTTGGTAAGCTAATGGACTGATGGACTGATGGACTGATGGACTGATGGACTGATAGACTAGACTGGAACACTTGTTTTTGACGATTCAGTGATGCAAGAGTACTTTATTCCTTTGTTCCTTGCAGGTGCTTCGACATATTTTTCAACGTCGTCTACTGCAAGCTTTGAAAAAGTTGCAAACCACATCAGTGCCGCTCTGAGAAACCCTCCAGCCAAACAAATCAACTTTTGGATTTTGGACCCCCAAAGTGATACGCGCAGCATTACTTTTCGCGCAAACAAAATGTTACTGTACATCAACATGCATCAATTTAATCTATTTGAAGGTGGAAAATAGGGTTTGCTGCTCGCTGTTTTTGGGGGTTCCCCAAGCTGAGTGAACCCAGTTTCAGTTAAGAAACCCCTTCAAAGACTTTGGAAGCCTACCAAAAAGGGGGTCATTCAACTTGGGGAGTTTCTTGAGGAAATCTCCGAACCCCCCCCCCCCCCCATGTGGGTAGATTCTGAAAAAAATGAAGCACCTAAACAAAGGATGTATAAAATCAACTATCAACTGAAAAAAGCACACACCTAGGTGGTGGTTTCAAACATTTATTTTCACCCCTGGGGAAGATGTCCAATTTGACTCGAGCATATTTTTCAGATGGGTTGGAAACCAAAACCACCAACCACCAACCAGACACCTCAAGCTTCAGGAAGTCTTGAAGTTGCATCAAAGCTATGCCAAGCAGCTGCAAAGCTTACGTGCCTTTGAAGCCGCGGAGGTTGGAGATGAACGGAAACGAGGCAGTTGAATCGTTGCACTAAAAGAAACAGCTGTAGCCTTGTTGTGACAACCCCCAATGGATGTCCAGCAAATCGGGATTGATGGCACCTTTTTGCAGGCACGACTAGCTCGCCAAGTTCAAGAGGAGTCGGAGAGTGCTGTGATGAGGCAAGAGATGGAGGTGCCACAACAGTGCCGGGATCGGGGAGGTGGTTTTTTCATGTTTTTTCATGTTTTTTCTTGCCCATGACGTAACGAGTTCGGTTCGAAGCATGATACCGAGATCAGGGTTCAAAAATTACGCAGAAATTGCCTCATCTTTTGTTTGAAGATGTCAAATCCACGTTTTTTTTTTGGGGGGGGGCAAGATTTCCTGTATGAAATTTCATGTTTTAGAAGGTGTTCACTTTGCCAAGTAATATGGACGTGTAAGATGTTCAAAACACTTACATTATTGCCCTACTTTTACTGACACCGTTCCTGGTTGATAGAAAAATGGGATGAAACTCTGATTCAACGCCTGAGATTGATGAAACTTGAATGACCCGAGACATGTGTTCTATCAAGTAGCTGCGGTCCCACTTTAAAAGGGAGAATAATTTGAATCAAATCATATACCAAAACCATCCAAAACCTACTTCAGCAGGTGGTCATGTCAGCATCTGAAACTGACCTGGTGTTTGTCTCGAGGAGATCTAGATAACCTTCACTCTTCTCAGTGTGTTGATGTCCTAGTTTGCGAATGGATATTTACCGGCTTTGAGCAGTAGCAGTTTTTACCCCCAGGAAAATATTTGTGTGAGCTTGTATACCTGTACTCCCGCAGCCATTGCCTACATGTGTTGTCAACAGGAAGCAGTGCACAGTCAAAGTCAGTGTCAGGGGTTTTGCATCTTGCCTTGGCATAAGTGCAGGTTCATGCTCTTCAGCACGAACTTCTTGAAGAGAGGAAATTTAAGGCCTGCAATAAAAGGCAATAATGAGAACTGTGGTGGCAATAAATGGATGTATGCATACATCCGAAAGATGTGGCAAAAATGTGAGAATGGATGAGAATGGCAAGAGATTGAGAGGCAAACATCAGCTTTTCCTGCGTTTCTAGGCCGAGATGCACCGCGCTATGCACGACATGCAGCGACGCACACATCTGGAGCCGAGTTTGGTTGGTTTTTTGGGACGTTTTACAGTCGAGAGCCGATTACTTTCGGGGGGATGTGTTGATTTACACTCCAGTAAACTAACAGCAAAAGCCTCTGAAAATTCCAATGGTTGGAAGACGATTCATTTCCGTTTGGGCCCGGCCTATTTTCAGGGGCGAGCTATTAGTTTCAGAGAGTGTAAGCGCTAGTAAACTAACATAGGTGTGGAAAATCCCGCGTAATTTTGATGGCATTCACCACTAAACATGCAGGAATTTCCATGGCTATTTGTCAGTCTACGGGAGAGTATATATAGAGGTTTCATATTAAGGTGTGACCCAAGAATAGCCACTTTTCGTTTGAGGAGTACAGCAAGGTAACATTTCAGGACCCCCTGACCAAGATTTCATTGAACAAGGTTTTGAACACTGCATACTGGGCACTTTTCCCATCCCGAGCTTGCAAATGTTCAATTCTGAAAGACATGACAAAGCTATGGACGTTTCAAGAAAGTGCCCTTCAAATATACTCTCTGGTACACTAGCATTTTGCTGGCTGGAAATCACCCGTTTCCATGCATAAAAGCATCTTCATTCACGGTCCATTTTCCAGCCAACTATTTTTGTTCAGTCTCCAGACATCAGACAAATTAATAGCGAAATGCAACAATGCAAAAGGGAACTATCTATGTTTCAAAATACTCCAGGGGTAGACTAGAGGTCATCAAGTGCCACCCATTTTGGGGGTATCAAACTTTCGCAGCAAATACATTACACCCCCGAAATCTAGCATAGATACCAAAAATGATGGGCTGTGGAAAATGTATCTCCTTTTTCCAACATGGCGTCGTTTTGGGGTATCAATTCGTTAGATTTCAGGGGTATATAGGTCAAGGATTCGCGGGATTTCCATGCTTTGGAAGGAGCTTCAAGAGCATCAGCAGCAGTGACCCAGCAGCGTTTTTGGGTATCTAAAAAATCCCTTCAAATCAGGTGCAGACTGGAAATGCCCACGAGGTTCCTCTTTAGCTATTGTTTTGTTGTTGATTTATGTTTCGTTCAACAAAACATAAATCTGAGTGATTATCATGAGGCAAGCAATCTTGCAACAGTAACATGCTGCCAGACCCTGAGCTCTGAAAAAATATTTCATCATTTTTGGTGTTTGCCCTTTTTCTTTTGACAAGGTCCGGGCTGCACCGGCACATTCCAGCTTCACTGTGATGCCACAAGTGCATCCGGTGCATCAAGTGGTGTACCAGGCGCATTTGGAAAGATATATAGTGAGAATACATGTGTGATGGTCTTGATATGAGGTCCTACCCATCTGAAAAAGAAAAACTACGCTCCGGTAAACTAACATAGCAGTGGAGAACGGACCCTTCAAAGATGTATTTCAAATTAAAAATGGTGATATTCCATTGCTATGTTAGTTTACCAGAGGGGAACATACTTGTTGATCAAAGTCCTGCACCAGTTCCTTTGGTAAAAGTACCATTGATTGCCGTGTTTTTTTCTATAATCTATCTCAAGTGGTTAAACAGATGAATTGTCCATCAAACAGTAACATCTAAAAAGATGGCCTTTGACAGATGTAAACTTGTTGTTCTGGTCCGATTCAAATGACTGCAAGGTAAATTTAGCAAAGGTACCAGGTAATATGTACCGTTAACCCCATGATCAAAGTCAATCAATCAATCACCATATTGTTATTTTTAGTTTTTTTTCAAAGATTTTGTCGCAGGCACCGATCACAGCAGCCGCACCCATGCAGCCAACGACGGCCATGCCACCTGTGACGGTCCTGATGGCCTCAGAGGGTTGGAGGTTACGGATGATTGCTTTTGGGGTATAAGCCATGGTACCCTCCCTGAAAGTACATAGCACCTGGACATGGATGGTTGGAATACTAGTTTCGTTTTGGGATGGCCTATTTTCAGGGGCTTTGTCAGTTTCAGGGAGTGTATGTGTTGGAAAATGTTTCTCTCCAGCCAAGTCCACCCTGGCTAATTGGGGATGGACATATGTTTCTTAGAAAAGCCACGATTCTACTTGCTTAGCCAACCTCAGGCTGATTTTTTAGGCTGGTTTTGGGCACCGCTATGCTTTTGTGGGGATGGGAGATGGGAAATCACGAAAATAAACTTTGCAAATATTCTTAAGATTTAAGGCCTCCGTCAAAGCTCAAAATGGAAATGAATACATAATGTTTTTCTTTCATCTTCTCTTCCTCAAAATCCTGCCAAATATAATGGTTCAGTGGAACATGACACTATTGTAAAGGAAACTAGCCATGGTTCCTGTCTTCTTGTCGTTCGTTGAAGAAATGACCATAGCAGGAAGGGGCGATATATCATTTGAAAGGAAATGTGACCTTGGTTCATACCAAGGCCCATGGCCTTTTCAGTTGTGTGTCGATTTTTTCCAGAGTTTTTTGTAACAAAAGAGTTTTCAAATTTTCTGAAAGGTTTATTTTTGGGAAACCTTTTTGGGTTGGAACCCTTACTACTTACAAACTGTAAATGAAAAAGATACCGTTCCAACGAGACTTTGCTTAGGGAAGTGCCTCGGTTGTACCCGCGGATTCTGACTCAGTTGTGCCCGCGGAGTCTGTCTCGGTTGTGCCCGCGGCCGCAGTACCACCGCACCACCGTGAGTACTTAAGCAGATCACTTATTGGAGATCTAGGATTGCAAATGCTTATGTATCCTCAAGTCTTATGTATCCTCAAGTCTGTCTTGCTCCTGGCCTGTACGTTATCATCCCCACCCCACCCCACCCCACCCCACCCTTTGGCCTTATGTATCCTCAAGTCTGTCTTGCTCCTGACCTGTACGTTATCATCCCCACCCACCCCACCCCACCCTTTGGTCTTATGTATCCTCAAGTCTGTCTTGCTCCTGACCTGTACGCTATCATCCCCACCCCACCCCACCCTTGTAGGTATAACTGAGCCAAAATTTTAAATTTTGTAGGTACAAGTGAGACAAAAACCTGTAGGTACAAGTGAGTCAAAAGTGTAGGCGCAAGTGAGCCCCTGCCCCTTTGCTTACAAAAAGCTCAACAGTGTAACGTTTGTTTGAAACAGTTCTTCGAAGTCCAGACCACATCTTTTGCACCCGTTTGATTGTCTTGTCCATCATTTCAGTGTAGTCCTTTGGTGGTCCAACAAAACAAAATATAATTTCAATAAACTTCAAATCAGAGGGAAAGCCTCAAGACAACCGGCCACTACCATCTACGGATGCCAAGGAGCCACGGAGCGGGCGTGCCTTGCGTTTCGCACCATACTGGTCACGGTGATTCTGCTCCCTCGAGAGAGAATCGGCCCGGGCCACATGGAAAAGGGACACCTTTGCATTTGTTGATGGGTCTTCCGGAAGCCGATATTTCCCAAGGTTCAACCTTGACATGGGGGAACAGTCATCTTCACAACTTAAGATGTTCTTCATGCAATGGCGACCCAGGCTTGGGCATCGAGCGGTCTTCTTGATTTGAACAGTGGGTGTTGGCCCCAGATTGGTTTTTGCAGCGGTGTGTTTGACACAGACAGCTTGGAAGGCTGCTTGCTGCACTACTTCCGGAATGGCACCTGCTATCAAATCAAGGTCGGGTGGTCCGTGCAGGTTTCACCCAAAACAGAAAGCGAGTGTCACATTTTCAGGGGTATGGAGGGAGAGCATTATTTCTATCATCGCTCGTTGTATGGGACTCAGATCTATCGAAGTCATGTTCTTCGTCGTTGACGGCAAGCCGTGAATTCGAGTTCGAGATTGCTGACGTGCGGTCGCAGAATGGTGCTTCTTTGGACTCCGCCTCAACTGTTGTTGTTGGCGGATGCCGCACAGCCCTCCGTCTTGCCCTGGATACCCCGAACGTTGAGTGCGATGACATACAGTAAGCAAGTCCCGGGTCCCGCCAAAAATGGCAAATATTACAAAATGGTGATTCCTTTGTTTGAGCAGTTGGCAGCCTTGGCAGAAAAAATAAGACTCCCAGCTGCAGCTTCGCAGCTTGCTCTTCGTGGCCAACATATTGCCATGAGCATTTCTGAAATTGATCCCGGTGAGAACTGCAAGGGCCTGCTGGGATATGGACAGTCGTTGTTGAAAACCTTGTTAACAATGAGTCATTTCAGTGAGAAGAAATGAAAATAGGCCTAAACGCCCCAAAAGGAAAGGATCGTCTTCCAAGCATCAAATTTTCAGGTGCAAACTTGCTGTTAGTTTTAGGGAGGATAGGTTCCTTTGTTATTTTCAGCTGTCCGCATGGTGTTTCTCGCTACAGGGCACGCTTCAGGGCTCGTGGCGATGGCACCGGCGGCACACATTGAAGGCGGAAACCGGGTCCAAGTTGAGCTGATTCATCCAAGACCCACCTGAAGTTTAACATCGAGTTTTCCCTTGAAAAGTTACAAAGGGGCCCCAATTCCAGGAAAGGCGATTTTGTCTTCCAACCATCCATCAAAATCAGGGGGCGAGCTTTTTTGAACTTCGGGGGGTGGATTTTCATGAATCACATATCATCTCCTGCTGACACATCCAAAAAATTCCTCCTGCATTACTATGATCAGCCTCTTCGTGACCATACTTTCCATTGTTATCACCATTTTCACCATGTCATTCTCGATTCATTGCGGTCCATGGGAAGGATGCTATGCAGCTATGCTATGCTGGCTGAACAGGGGGTCCCCAGGCAAGGAAGTTCTAGTTGAAAGATGACATGAAAAGGATGATTCCTGAGATGTATATCCGACCTGGGGTGTCATGAAAAGGTAAGAGTAAATAGATAGATTAAAAGAGAAATCTACTAAATGAAGAAACAATACTCTGTTTTCAAGTTCTACTCGTATCAAAATTTCCCCAAGAAACTCTGTATTTTGACATGTCAAATCCGTGGACTTCCTGTTTTTCGATGTAGAGCTGTGAGGGCTTTATGGGTGGAGTGGCGGGGATGCGGATCTGTTGGGTATGAAAAACTGAGTTTTGAGTCGTGAGGTCATGACTTAAATTGAGGTTGAAAGCCATGTTGAGTTTCAACTCAAAAAAACATTGGGTTTCTTCAAAGCAATTTTTGTTCAATCAAATAACTTGGCATTCAGAAGGTCTGCATTGTTGCCCTTTGCAGCTATGTGGCGCTCTACATGCTTCAATTTGCTGGTGACCTCTTTTAGAAGCGCAAGACGCCAGAGCATCTTTATGAATATCTTCAGAGGGTAGGGACATTCAGAAGTAAGCGTTGGACTTTGCACGTTTGTTTGACATTGCCCTAATCTGGCTGGCCCGAAAAGTAGGTAACTAGGGAAGTTTCATCCCCATCATAACCATGTATGGTTTTATTCCCTCATTCGTTACCAAGGGCCGCCCAGCAATTCAGACATCTTGAGCCAAACACTACTATCCATGACGTGTACACCATGTGACTTGAGGATTCTTTTCAATGAGATTTTCAACCTTTGAAACTTTCTACAGCACTAATCTTCATATCGGAATCTGGAGAAGCAACATGGCTTGGGAAAATCCCATGATTTACAGGGCCTCTTTTTCATTTGAGGTGTTGATTGCCAGATTTTGTCCATCCAGTGTATGTGATTCTGTATACCTGGCGAACGGTTCAACGCTTCAGTCTCAGAGGTTACCAGTCATTCAGCAAGTGTCTGATGTCTGACTCGTGAAATTGCGACCGACTGTCGGTCGGCTTCACATTGATGCAGCAAGACCCAGAAGCCCTCAGGGTGAAAAGATAGAAGGATATTTTTTTTGGTGTGTGATGATGGTTTTTACATTTCAGCATTTTTTAGTGGAAGATTGCCATGTAGACTTATCGAGTCAGACTTCACCAAAGTCCTCAGTGTACAGACCCGCCAGTTTTCGATCTTGCAGCCGTCAGTCCTAGAAAGGCGCCAGCTTGCTCGGTGCTTGAACGCTCACATCCATCCAGGGATGGGTGAATGATGGGATGTAGTCCTGGAAGCCTCCTTGAAGCTTCAGCTATTGAAGTTGAGTCAGATGAATTTTTTAGGGGATGATACACATTTTGAATAAGCGAGTTACAAACCTACAATTGTGTTTCTTGTTTCCATTTGCAGGGGTTTATTGGGTGGCCCTTAGTTCAGGGAATGAAGGAATGAAACCATAGATATGCTTATGATGGGGATGGAAACTTCCCTCATTCCCTACTTTTCGGGCCAGGCAGATGAGGATTCAACCCTGCAGGTAGTTTCAGATGCAACCATCCTGACACGTTGGCAGGCCAACTTTTGAATCACAGGCATCACCAAGAGGTTATGGGACTGTATTCCTTGCGGCGTTCGAACCATGCTGGCATGACTAGAGAGAGCAGGGAGCAGTGTTTTGAACATTCTGTTGTTCATTCACATTCTTCCACCTCTGTTGTTGCAAACCTCACTTTATTTAGAGTCGTGACATTTTCATTTTTCCGTTCACTTTTTCTTTTTTTTGGCAGCTTTTTGGCAATTTTGGCTGTGCCATCATGCAATTTTAGGGCTCGGCATGGACCCAAGATGGTTTGCCAGTGATTTGTCGAGTTTTTTGATTCCTGCGGTCGATCCTGCTCTCATGGTTGGTCCGGTGGCCGACATCCTGGCAGCCAGCTTGCCCTTAATTCGGAGTGTTTGGAGGTGATCAATATATATAAAATTTCCCCCAAAAAGATGGGATGTTTCTTTTTTTGGAGACCAAACAAAACGATTGGTTTTTATGTTTTGGAAAATGCAACTCCTGTCAAATTTTTGGGTCCGTCATTTTGGGTATCTATGTTTATTTCAGGTGAGGGTGAAAAAACTTCCATTGTTTTCCTATCGTAGGGATGGTCATCAACCGTATAGCAGGGTTTAGATACCCATTATAAGGATTCCCTATTAAAGGTGGGATGAGTTTATCCCCAATACAAGGAGTTTAGGAAACACTTTTGATTCTTCGACGTTTAGGAAGCTTTATGCCTGGCAATTAGGAAATTTGCATGAAACACTTCAAAATTACGTTGATGTACCCATTGTGTTTGGATTCCGGAAGGGTCGTTTGGTCATGGTCATGGGACCCATGACCATTCCTATCTTCCGAGACTTACCCTTGATAGAGTATCCCATTTGTTGGAGGTGTTTTTGCCATCCATCAGTTTAATCTTTAGCTTCAACTTTCTCCCATCCTGAGTTTGAAGGATTTTTGTTGTCCAATATATGTTGAAGATAATCCGATCCAAGATGAGTTTTCGACTTTAAGATAGGGAATCTTCTATGCAACAAAAAAATCCCATGACTTTCATCTATCTCATGGCAAGGCAGGATGTTGACCGCTACGCCTTGTTTTGTCCAACAAAAAGCAGTGCCTTCCTTGGTCAGCGGATCAAGCTTGGCAGTCGAGAAAATGATGGGGAAAAATGGTCATGTGTTTTCTTTGTGGATGACTAACGCAGATGTGTTTTTTTTCCAAATACGAGTCGCGCCGATGATAAGTTATAGCCATAGCTGTCAACAGCTTTTTTGATATGAAAGAGATAGAGAAATGCCAGGGCCCCTCCCGAAGCTTAACAGCGAGTTTTCCCCTGAAAAGTGACCGAAACCCAATAGCATTCAGTTTCTACCGAATGCGTCAATGTCAAATGTCATGTGTTTTTTGTTTGGTAACTAAAGTCCACGGAGCCATTTTGATTTCTTTTTGGCACAGCCTTGAAGATCAAGATCACATCAGGAAGATCAGCAAATGCAAAGGGGTGAAGCGGCAGTGGTCGTTGTTTTTTTAAAAGGAAGTCAAGGTCAAAAAACTCCTCGGACAATTCTTCACGACAGGAATCTTGCACAAAATCAAGTCAAGGCTAAGCGCAGTCATCATTCAAGAAAGCATGCGCAGGGAGAATGTCCTCATGAACTGCTAGTCAGACCAGGTGTTTGAAGACAGCAATCAACAAACCATCCAAGCAACGTCAGCATCAGCAGAAAGGAATAGGTTAGCTGTGCGTATTTTGGATCGAAGGGTTCAATATGCATTGCCACTCGAGGGTGCAGCACCTGCAAAGGTTGCATTGCCACCACTCGGAAGCAACATCCAATCAAACCCTGGATAACAAAACGTAACAAGACCATATGGATTCAGCAGAGCCAGCACATTTTTAACAACCTGTCTTCATTATACCGTCTTTTTTGCTTTCGGTATATCTGGCGTCTAGTTTCAGACCTATAGATGTATGCATGGATAGAACGTGTGCATGACTGTGTGTATACAACATGATGGTTTGATGGTGTATGTATTTTGCGGTTTTGTTGAAAAAAAGTATGTCAAACATTTTATGCAATTTTGTATTTACATCGAAGGATGAACCTTGCAATCCGCACACCCATGATGTTTTTTTAACGCATGGCACTATGCTGCCGGTGTGGTCGTCGGACCGTGCTCATGCTGGGCGTTGCTTGGCAAAAACAGATTGTCGATTTACAAGTAGCAAAACAGCGATGAGATTGAAAAAACAAGTGGCCCCGGTCACATGGAAAAGGGACACCTTTGCATTTGTTGATGGGTTTTTCGGTTGCTGATATTTCCCAAGGTTCAACCTTGACATGGGGGAACAAGGTCACCTTCACAACTTAAGATGTTCTTTCTGCAATGGAGACCCAGGCTTTGGCATCGAGCGGTCTTCTCTATTTGAACAGTGGGTGTTGGCCCCAGATTGCTTTTTGCAGGTCTATTGGGGCAGAAAAAAATCGCACCTTTTGCATTGTGATTCAATAAGCTGATGTAAACTATTTTTTTGTTCGGAGAACAAACATCATTCGGTGATTTCACACGACCGTTTACGTGTTGTCCTGTCACAGGACTCTCGAGCCAACTGCTTCAGACAAAAGTCCTTGAAACGGGTTTTTGCTCCAAACAACAGTGTGCTTTATCATGCAACGAGGTTTCAAACTCCGGCAAGGCTCAACTTGATTACAGGAGAGTCACGACATCCAATCAGTGACCCGAAATGTATACCCGCTTTCAGAAACCGCAGTTGATGAAACCAAGGAGGTTTTTGTTAGTGCTGAATTTGCTGATGTTTGTTGAATCCGAACCCTATGAATTGAAACATATTTTACCACTGTTGGGGGGTTTAGGTTTGGGGCCCAACAAGGACGCTAAACTCAGCCCAAGATGAGATGATAGCAATCGCGAAACCCGCAAAAACCTGTCGCAGGCCAAGCACCGACACCGACGGCAAGACTATCCCCGTAGCGGCCACCGTGGCGGCCCCAGTGGCGGCCACCGTGGTGCCGGTGGTGCCGGTGGCGCCACTGCGTGATGTGAATGTCATCGTCGCTGGGGACTCCAATGACCAACGCTTCTTCCAATTCTTATGCAGGCTTGGCCAAAGTGACACAACAACTGTGAAGCAAAAATGGGCAGAAACAGATATATACATGTATGAACCTGTATATGTATATATCTGGGCAAATTATAGCGACCTCAGCCGAGGTCACCCCAAATGATGGTTTAGTAAGGGAATCCCCCCATAATGACCTTAATTCAGGTTTAGGAATTATAGTAATTTGCCCAGATATATACATACAATATACGCGCATATTTTTAAGTACTGATATAATTCTTCCCTGTCTTGAAAACTGCCAAGCTTCAGGGCCAATATGGGAGTCACTCCTATTGCAGAACATTGCAACACCGAGAGATATGATGAAAAAAACACAGGCACCCAACTGACAAGGGACGAATAAGTGTCTCTTTTCCTATTCCTTATAATCGGATGCATGGTGATCTTTAGGCACCTTTTTCAGATACCCTATCTCAAATTACAGCAGGTAAGGGCATGATTGTGCTACCTTTGGCTGTGTGGCGTTTCGGGGATGGGAATTTCCAAGAGGCCCTGTGGCAGTGCACTTTTTTAATGATTTCACTCTTAAGATATTTATTGTTGTAGGGCTGCAAGCATCTTTAAAAAACAAATGCATGCTTTTATGTTAATGGTTTATCTTATTTAGTAGGGATTTTAAAGTGTTAATTATTGCAATTAAGCAGTAGTAAAGAATCATTACGACTCACAAGAAGTAACACCTTAACCACTTATAGAAACACAAATATGGCTATATTGAGGAATATAGTTAATTATATTGAAGTCAATACTAGCAAATATTGAAGCAATATGCAGAATGTATTGGAACATTCTATTAGAAAATCTTTTAATGCATGTTAATCAGCCATCATGTTTTGAAGGAGCAACATAGGATATATATATGTATATATATATACATGGCTATCCCCCCAAGATCTACCTAAGTCATGTGTAACGGTATTTAGAGTATAAGATGCATATGTTCCTATACCTAAATTCACTACAATTTTGAAAGTGATCTTAGATTGCTTGATATTACAACACACCGTAAAACGCGGTATATTTCTACATACATGCATCCAAACAGTCAAAAAAAACTATTTTCAACATTGTTTACCATTTGGGTGATTTAAAGATAAACTAAATCTTGAATACATCTGAGTTATTGACTGAATTTTCTTGTGGTCAAGAACAAGATGAATATTTCAGATGCATCAGCCAACCAAAAAGGAAATTAGATTTATTGAAAAATGAAATCATTGGATCTATTTAATGTATTTGATTTATTTCATCTAGTTTCATATGTTTCCTTTCTAGCTAAATTCAAAGAAGTTAAGAAGGGTAAATGCCCCAGGCGGCCAAGGCCAAGACCATTTAATTTCATTAAACAAAATCAACTAAAGCCAATAAAGCAAATACATTGAGCAAATAAAATGAATCCCAAAACATATATAAATTGAAAAAAGAGAAATTGAATGGACCCATTTAACTTATTTGATTTATTTCTCCTCTCTGGCTAGATTAGATAGGTTAAATAAATTGAGTCGGCAAAACCTTAGACCATTTCATGAAATTAGAAGGACGAAATTACTTAAATGCCCCAGGCGGCCAAAGTCCAGACAACTTAATTAAGGTAAACAAAGGACATACATCCAATAATAAATGAATGAAAGAAGACAAGCATCTTTCATTTTTGTATTTAATTCATTTTTCTGGTCCAATTCAATAAGATATCAGAATTTTAAATCAAATAAATGGTGTGAAATCAATTTGTTAATGTACTTTGATTAAGTCAAAAAAATCAAATTACATAGATAAAACTGAATAAAAGAATAAAGCCAGTTTATTCTTGAATGCATTGATGTTTTTTTAGTTTATTGTTCTTTCTGGTCACATTAAATGAATTAAATATTTGGAATGCCCCAGGCGGCCCAAGTCTAGATCATTGAGTTAACTCAAATGGATTTAAAAAACTTGAAAAATTAAAAACCAATAAAACCGGTTGATTTATCTTTGCATCTTTTCAGTTTATTTTCTTAGATTAAATAAATTAAGCAAATTACATGCTCCAGGCGGCCAAAATCCAGACCATGTCATCAAATGATTCAATTCAATATCTCAAATCAATTCAAAAAAGGAAATAAATCAAATAAATCAAATTGAAAACACATGAAATAAATGAGATCAATTGAATCATTGAATGTAATTGCTGTACTCAATTTGTTTTTTTTTGCTTTTTTTGGTTTTCTCGAGGTTTTTCTCGAGGTTTTTTTTGGTTTTTGACCAAAAGTACCAAAAACCTCGAGAAAACCAAAAAAAACAAAAAAAACAAAATTGCAGACCCTAACTCACCAGCTTGTACCTACATGGGTCTTGCAA